>RJWM01001944.1:86391-140392 GCA_004363535.1 Dasyprocta punctata | reverse complement strand
TTTTTTTTTTTTTTTTTTTTTTTTTTTTTTTTTTTTTTTTTTTTTTTTTTTTTTTTTTTTTTTTTTTTTTTTTTTTTTTTTTTTTTTTTTTTTTTTTTTTTTTTTTTTTTTTTTTTTTTTTTTTTTTTTTTTTTTTTTTTTTTTTTTTTTTTTTTTGCAGCACCAGGGATTGAACTCACAACCTCGCGCCTGCCAGGGCAGGCGCTTAAGGCACTGAGCCAACCTCCCGGCCCTGGTTTTTTGAGGCAGGGTCCCACTATGTAGCTCAGGCCGGCCTTGTGCTCGCGTTGTAGCCCAAGTCGGCCTCGAACTCACAATGCTCCGCCTACCTCAGCCTCCCGAGTGCTGGGATTAAAGGCGTGCGCCATCACGCCCAACTAGAAATCTTTCAATATTATACATACACTTTTTTCCTTCATTCCTTTGCCTCTACCCTCTTTGTCTTTTTTCTTTCCCTTCTCGTTTCTTTACTTCTTTAATTGTTTGTTAGTAAATTAGTAGCTACCTTAATACAATATGTAACTAACATAAATTCATATTTTGTTGTAGGAATCTGACTATCTGAATTCTAGCTAATTGTTTTCTTTCTTCTTTAACTAAAAAATAATGCAATAGCTTTCCCTAAATGTTGTGTCGTATAAGGCAAAAATTAAAGTTAATTTTGCCCTGAGCCTCATATAATATACCCCTATTACAAGATTTTCCAGAAGAAACACGAACTTTTCCTTTCTAATAAAGAGGATGCAAGGTAAGACACTTTTTATAAATGTCACAGGGAGGGAATGCTCAATTTTCATTAGGCAAAAATGACAATGAATGTAAATCACCTCAAAACCAGTTTCTCAGTTGGGTATAATCACTTAGGTTTCTACAATTTATCTATAAATATCTTCAATGTATTTCAGCTTTCACAAGCCAACCCATAAGCCTTCACCATGGTTTCTGGGAACTTTATGCTGCTTCATTATCATCAAGAAATAAAAATGAACCACAGATTTATGAAATCTTTTTATGGGCTGAAACATATCGAGCCTATATAATTTAAGGCCTACTAATGCCAAAAGTGTTGGCACTAGTCCATAACCATCTGGAGATTAAACAACTATTGTATTCCACTTGGAAACCAGTAATTATGTGTTTGTTTCCATGTTCTAATAGTCCTGTGCAGACTAGTTCACCACAATTGGACTTATCGAATTCCATTCATGGCTACGATTGGCATCTACATTCCCAGACCTATTTATAAAGGGTCTGGTAAGAGGTAAGACTTTGGAAAAATGTTTATATATGCAATAATAATGTAAGTGAGATGCAGGCTACTAGCTCTACTTTAGGTCAGTATCCACATCTGGTCACTTGCCAGTGTATTTGGCCTACAGATATGTTTTTACACATATATGGTATTTAAAAAAAACATGAATCCATATTTAAAAGAGAGAAAGCAGTCTGGGAAAACCTGGGTCCCTATTTGCACATGAAAGCATTGTGGGAGAGCTGAGTCTTCATTTGACAAAGATTTGCTTTTAGTTGGTTGCAGTCAAAACCACTGCTATTACATTGTGTGTGTCAAGGTCATCTGTAATAAAAAATTACTTTTCTGAAAAGTTAAATCTCTTGAATGATAAAAAAATGAGAGCATATTATTCTTTCCTTGTACTCGTCTTGCCAAATTCATTGAAGATTCTTCCTGGAGAGAGAACTGGTGTTGATGTTAAGGCTATCAGAAACCCTGCTGTTAAGGTTTGAATGTGTCCTCCAAAGTTTACGTCCTGGGAAACTGACCTCCACACAGCAAGACTGATCACTGAAACCTTTAAGAAATGAGTACGTCATGAGGCTCTGAATGCACTGATGCTGGTATTGAGGGAATGGGTTAGTTATTGTGGGAATGTGTTCACGCTAAAAGACTGAGTTTGGAACCTTTTGTATGTGTGTGTTCTGCCTTTCTGTCTTCTAACATGTGTTGGTGTAGCTGAACACCCTTCATGGATGTGTACCTCTTGAGTTGGGACTTCCTAGCCTCTAGAACCGTAAGAAATAAATCAATCAAATTTTGCTTACAAATGACTCAATGTGAAATGTTCCATTACAGCAGCACAAACCAGACTAAGACATCTACTATAGCCAAATTATTCTCTCCCCATTCCATTATGAAATTATCGAGAAGAAGCAGTTCTTCATTAAACAATTTTTTTTCACCTTTACAAGTAACTGAGAGATCTTCACCTGTAAATGGCAGAAGCTGGGTGAGAGCCAGTGTCGTAGCTGGCACGAACTCGTCCTCGGTAGAGTTCCACGGCTATGTGGTCTTTGTCACCTTTATAAAGGAGGATGCCACTGTCTTCGTCTGTGGCAATCTGGTAGAAAGAAGCCTTGACATTACTGGGCTACACAGCAACCAAACCCACTATACCAAGAAGAAAAGACTGCTATGTATGAGGAGTTTTTACTTTGGCTTATTTTTTTCCTTTAAGGCTATGAGAAAACAATGCATGCTGAAAATCCTGTTTGAAGGGTAACTGGTCTGGAGATAACTGTTGTAAATAGACTCATAGAAAACTGAGGAGGAACAAAAAATTCTTAAGTGAACATGTTGCACATGCTCAGAGTTTTCCCTGCTGGAGACTTCACTACCGCTCTTTCTGCTCCTGTTGGGGACCTTACTTTTGGAATGTACAAAATGTAACTGCATGGAGCAAGTTTGATTTTCATATCCTACGTTAAAATTCCTCAGATTGATGTCATGTGCAGGAGGAAAGCCTTGTTTCAATCCTGCTTTCTTCCTTCTGGGGTTTTAGAGGACAAGTTACATGGAAGTAAGAATTTAACCCCCTACACTACTCTGCATGGCCTGAAAATCTCCAGTATGGTAAAACACTGAAAGTGGAAGACGAGATTTTTTTTTTTTTTTAAAGAGGGACTGCTTATCACGAAGGGACCCATTTCTCTTGACTTCAAAGCAAGCCTCACCCTTCACTGGAATGTCAGCAAAAGCAAGTAAGAAGTAGGGGTGTCTATATGAAACTGCCTGAAGTCATTTGAATTCAAAAGATATTAAATGCTTGCTTACCAGGTAAAGGAGTAGCCACAATTTGTCCCATATATGTTACATTTATCACCACTAATGCAGTATAACCTCTTTCCCAAGAGTTCAAAAGACTTGTTTAAAGAGTGTCTTGGGAGAAAGACTCAAAGTTGAAGGTTGTGAATTTCATGCCAATTCTGCAAGTTTCTGGGTAACAGAGGAAACAGTTCCTGGCTGAATCCAGCTGCTCTGCCTCTCCTCTTTCCTTATTAGCTGTGGGTCTCCTAGGAAAAGTCTTCCAAGCTCAACTGCAGAGCCACACAATTAATAGATAAAATCCTTTCGCTCAAGCATGAAAAGGGGATTCATATTTTGTTGCTGTTTTTCTTTTTTTCAACCTTAGAATCAGGTAGTGAATAAAAATATCAGAGACCAAAATGACTGAAGCTTTTCACACAAGGAGGAGTTTCTGTGATTATACCACACAGTTATTAACTATTTAAGGAACATTGTCCTTTACAAGCTACCCTGGATGTTCATTCTCCCAAGCTCAATTTGGTCAATGATCAGATCAGCCCTTGCTTCGTGGGGGCCTCTCACCTGGAGAGTAATGTTTGTCTGTGGCTGAACCTTGGCTGAAGGAATTTGAAGATAGGACTCTTTGTTGACAAAATTCACACTGACCAGTTTCTCACACTTCTCGCCCTGGTAGCCAGGCAAACACTGACATACTGGTTCATTTATCCTGATGATGCACTGAGCTCCGTTCTGACAATCAAAATTATCACAGGGGCTGGTCCGAGGGAGGACCATGGGTGGAGAGAACTCACAGAATAAGCCACTAAAAAATAAGAAAGGGGGGGGGACCATGTTAGGCTTTATGAGATTTGAGTCCTGGAAGTCTTAATTATACATAAAAATGTGTACTCCTGCTTTTACCTGTAACCTTCGGGGCAGATGCACGTATAGCCATTCACTGCATCCGTGCAGTGGGCACCGTTTTTACACTTGTTGTCTTGGCAGTCATCAAAGTCAATGTCACAGTGCTCACCGATGTATCCTGGGGTGCAGTCACACCTGTTTGAGCAAGCAGGTAAAATTTCACACATAACCCAAATCATGAAAACAGCTGAATTTCATTTAGAAACAATGACGTTAGCTGAAAGAAAAACTGATTCAGAATAGTCTTCTCTGCAAATTAGCAGCACTGCCTCCGAAGCATGACCTGGTTTCCATGGATCTGTCAGGGGATCAATGACTTTATCTCTTTGGTCCTGAGTTTCGTTTTGATACTAAGGGTCCACTGTCCAAATAACAGAATGATGGAACCACAGCTTCACCCTACTTCCCACCCTCCTCCTCACTCTTCCTCTTTCCCTCCCCTTCTCCTTATTTTTCTTGCCATAAACTTTATCTTCAGCACTGCCCATTTCTTTTGACTGTAGGCATGACGCAAGTGTTTTGTTATAAAATTTATTAAGAATACAAAGAACACTTTCAAAATGATTAATATTTTAGTTTTTCTATAGTATCTAGATGTACTGTGACAAAATATAGGAAAGCCAGATTCACTAATATCAAATAAATTAATTTCTTGGTGAATCTAGGTGATGATTTTGACAGCTCAGGGCAGGCCTGATAGGCTGGAGTAGGGGATGTGATGCAGAATTCCTGGAGCCAATTCCACAGCCAGCTTTTCAGCAGTTCACTTTTGTCAAAAAGAGGGAGAGCAGACGTAGGTGCATTGATGATGAAGAAACTGGATAAGGATGTCACTGACACTCCTTGAGTGCCTCCTCTGGTCCAGACCCTATTTCAACCGCTTGGCCCTTATGGGCTCATTCTGTTTGCTCTGTGGCCTCTGATGGTACCATTACACCTTTGTACAGGGGATGAAACTAAAGGAGAAAGTGGTGAAGTACCTTATCCAAGGATACCTTAGGCAGGAATCGAACCCAGGCACTTTGACCAGGAAGCCTGGATTTTCCAGCTCCTGCACTACATTTGAGAATCAATTTCACAAGATTTTCTCCAAAACCTGCCCTTCTCTAATGCTGACCATTTCTCAAACTATGCCATCAAGGATTCAAGACTTTATAATTGCCTGAGGAAAGCCAAAATGTTACGTGTAGCAGTTTTTGACTACTGTAAACCACACCCAGTTTCTAAGGTTTAAATTTCCTTTTACAGTTTAAATTACCTGTGATCAAAAATATTGAATTGGAAATTTCAGAAATAACCAATTGTAAGTTTTTAGTTGGGCAGCATTGTTAGTAATGAAATCTTGCTCTGTCCTGCTCCTTCCTGCTCTGAATGTGAGTCATTCCTTTGTCCCGTGTATCCATGCTGTATAGATTACCTACACAATAGCAATTTAGTAACTGTGTCTGAATGTTATAGTTTGAATGTAAAATGCCCCCAAAGTCTCATGTTCAAAGATAGGACCTAGTTGGAGAGGATAGTTCACTGAATGTATGGCCTAGAAGGATGTGTTTTGCCTGTGAGTCCTTTCTTTTCTTTCTTCTTCCTTCTCTCTGCTGTTTGCTGTGAGTTGAGGAGCTTTTCTCTATCAGAGCCTACCACTACTGTGCTTCTGTCTTGGAGCCAACTGACCACGGATTGAATCCTCTGAAAACTGTGAGGCAAAATACACCTTTCCTCCTTCAAGTTACTGGTGTCATATATTTTTGTGCAAGCAATGGACAAGTTATTCATATACCATGTTTGTGCCTAACACTATGTCATAGCACCTGTCTCATTCATTTGACATTAGGTCCTCATACAGGCACTATATCATCTCACATTAGCTCAAGAAGATGGGTAAGAACAATATAATGAGATATTTTGAGAAAGAGAGTGAGAAAGAGAGAGATTACAGTCACATAACTTTTATTGTGGTATATGGTTATAATTGTTTGATTTATTATTAGTTATTTTTAATCCCTTTTTGGGCCTAATTTATAGATTCAAATTATATCAGGGATTTCAGGCATCTAATGGAACTCAGAGTTTCCTCTGTGGATAAGTGTGCAGTACTGCAAGTGTTGCGCACCCGTGGGAAGGAACTGTGGATGCCCACAGGCAAGGCCACAGGAGGAGAGAGGCTCAGTAAGCCTCTCTGTCTCCATTCTGTCCCATTCTCTCCTGTCGTGATACATTTTTATACATTGGGTTTCCATGAGTGTTTCTGCTTTGGATTTATGAGAGAGTGGATTGACTTTAGAAAGTCCATAAACTAGAAAACTACAGTTTAGCTCCACAGATTTAGGCCTTTGCAGCTACACAGAACTTCTTATAATAATAAGATTCTTCTTATTATAAAAAAGACTTATTCAATAAGTATTATTATTGTGGATTTTGACTTTACCATAGCAATTATATTTTTCCCAGCTTTTAAAGTCTTTTTAAGCCGGGCATGGTGGCGCACGCCTTTAATCCCAGCACTCGGGAGGCTGAGGTAGGAGGAGCGTTGTGAGTTCGAGGCCGGCTTGGGCTACAACGCGAGCTCAAGGCCGGCCTGAGCTACATAGTGCGACCCTGCCTCAAAAAACCAGGGCCGGGAGTTTGGCTCAATGACCTAAGCGCCTGCCTGACAGGCGCGAGGTTGAGTTCAATCCCCGGTACCACACACACACACACACAAAAAAAAATCTTTTTACTGGAAATGTTTAAAATGTTTACAGTGCACAGTGATTACATTACTCCTGGGGAGCTGGTATGTGGACACGACACATTTTCATTCTTTTTCCGTCTTCTCCCTCTCCCTTCCCCTCCTTCCATCTCTTAGTTCCCTTCCCTTTTGCAAATGGAGGCATAATTAGCAAACAGAAATTGTATTTTCAATATCTACAACAAGAGGTTTGATAAATGCATACACTGTGAAATGTTACCACAATAAAGTAATATACATGTTACCTCACATAGTTATCGTTTTTCCTTTTGTAGTAAAATACATAAGATGCACTCTCTCAGTAAATGTCAAGTATCTAATACTGTTATGAACTATAGTCACTAGGGCATAGACATTAGATCTTCTGAAACCTCTCACTTTATATCTGATGTTTCATACCCTGTAACTCACATCTCTCCATTTTCCTTACAACCAAACCTTGGTAAGCAACATTTTACTTTCTATTTCTATGACAACAAGTTTTAAAAATTCCACAGCTATGTGAGATCATGTGGTATTTTTCTTCCATATCTGACTTATTTCAATTAACAGAAAATGTTTTCTTGATTACATTACTTAATCTCTCAAGTGTTCCTGTAATAATTTGTTCTATGCACATAATAATTTCCATCTCAAAAATATGCTAAAATATGTCCTTATATATTCAATAAGAACACTGTGGCAAAAAAAAAGCTTTGGTATAGTATATATATATAATGCATGGTCAATGGGTGGTTTGTAGTTCTTGTAATTCTATGTATGTCTGCAATTTTATAAAAGTCTTTATGTATTATATTCTACCAATTATCCACGGTTCCATTTCAAAAATAACAGAATTTAACTAAGGACAAATAAAAACACCCAAATGAATGTATTATTACTGAATGCCAAGATTTTTTTTATGTGAAATGCAAAATCAGGAATCAAGAGTTATTGGAAAGCCAATGAATTAAAACAAATGAGAGTTCACACCTTCTAATAGTAACAGATATTCAGATTGCATAAATGAATTAGGACATAAAATGAGCTCACAGTTTAAGTGTGCCTGCTCTGCATCCAGTGTGTTTTAATGCTAAATCATAATAAAGCAAAGCAAACAACAAGTTTGAAGTTAAATGGACCCTAAGTGGTCTTACGAATTCTCAAGAAGGACAGGGCCTTAGAAGAGAACGTCTATCAATGTTAATGTGCACGGAGCTGCTGGAGTGCCAAGCATTAAAAGAAAGAAGAAATGCTTTGAAACACTCTGAATTATTTATCTGAGAAAAGAAATCAAAGTAAAAGATAATAGAACCATGCCTTCACCACAGTGGCTATCTAAAAGGTATTTTACATTCTCTTCTTTCCGAATGCTGCTTTTTAAGCCCATTAGAACTTGGAGTTACAGCATGACTAACAGTTGTGCCTTTCTTTTGTTCCTCACACCAAGCTTAAAAACTGAAAGAAAAATAGTAAATAAGAGTTTCTCAAAGATTGTATGATGAGTAAAACCTATCACATTCCCTCTACTCTTCTTTCTGACAAGGAGTGAAGGAAAAAAGTAAAGAATATAAAATAAATCACTTAGAAGCCCAAAAGATGACTAAGTAAGATACATGCTTTAAAATACTGCTTATAGCATATCTTGTCCTAAAAATATCTCAAAGTGATTTAAGAGATTTATGAGGTATATAATAAAGCAAGAAAAGTAAAACTCACTGTTAGTTTAGTAACAAGAAAATGAAATTAAAGCAATAGTACAACTTTTCCAAACAACATTCATTAGTAGAGATTTTTTTTACCAGCTTCATCTTGTTTGGTTTTAAAGTCTGTTTTCTTTCTGCAGCTACATTACCCACAATATGCAATGATTTGTAAGGGTAACAGCACACATTCTGAATTAACCTGTTTTCAGCTAAATTGCAGATAGCTGTAAAATGAGCTCATGAATTACTGACAGCTGAAAACAGTGAACTTTCAATCAGTTAATCCACAATCCAGCAAAATGCACTTCCAAATGTGTGTAATCTAATTGATAGCAATAGAAGATTTTTAATTAAGAATCAGTCTTCTTTTTGAAAACAGTCTCTTATTTTTAATGGCTTCCATTAACTCTTACAAATACTTTATCCTATAATTACAATGCATAAAGTCCTATGAAATTTGTTTAGCAGACAGTCAGTTCTGGAAAATTTGCCTTCTAATTTCCCTGAGAAATGATAGTATTTATCTAAAGTGATGCCCTTTTATTTTTCCAAATGCAAAAATGGGCATATTAAAGACATCAGGCCTTAAAATAATTAACCTATAGTGTTTAGTTGAATAAAATGTAATGCATAGTTTTTAGAAAGTAAAAAAATATAGCACGACTTTTGGTTTTAGGGTCTGAACTAAACACAATGAGAGAGAAGGAAGCCTATCCTCTTCTTTTCCTGTAAGACCTGAAATGGAATTGGCGGGCTATATTTGTGTATTTTAAAAGTTTAGATTTTTAAATCAAATTGAAGTAAAAGATTATCACCAAAAATAACACGAGACTATTTAAGTCAGACTGACCTTTGAAAGACAATGCAGCTCTTGCCATACTAACCCCACTCCCTGACCTGAATTAGACTCTGATGACTTAATAAATATAAAAATATTAGAAATATATCTCAAATCTTATCACTTATAAAATTGTTCCTGACCTGAATAGTATATGATCTTTCTCATCTCTACGGCATTTAACCTTGGGTCATTTCACTGAGAAGTATGTGGAAATGAATAGCTATAAAGTGCTACAAAAACATGTATTTGCCATCGCAGATACACAATAAATACATGAAGGAACACATAATGCTGATTTCCAATCATTTGATGTAAGTATAGCTCTACTTCTGAACCCAAATGTGTCATGCCTATGAAACCCACCTATCATCTATACAAACCAAATATAGTGTTCATATACTAACTATAAAATGCCTTGGAGGTAACATGTATCAGAAAAACCACCCACCTGGAAAGTATCAAACCTAGCTCTGACTCTGCCAATAAATAACCTAGAGATCTTTGGAGAGCCACCTAAACTCACTTGGCCCTGATTTCCTTGTGTTTAGATGATCTCTAGACTACTGGCAGCTCTAAAAAGAAGTTGCTGTTGATAGCCCTTTAAAATATTTCAGGATTGCAACAATGAAATCACAGAACCTGGAACAAAACATACTTCAGAAATACTGCTGGTGGGGAATAAGAAATTACTTTGACATTCCGAGTCCACTTGCAGAAGCCCTCTACAGAGCAGGAGCATAACAGTTTATCATCTCACAGGACATACTTAAAATGAAAGGAACACTATCAATAATTACAGTAAGACAAGAGGTATAGAGGAGGACTGACCAGGGCAAGCTAAGATGTGTAGTCATTCTATCTTCCCAACCTTGGGTAGTCAAAGCATTGTTTTAAACCACAAAATTTTCATTAACATTAAAATCAATTTCTCTATTTTGCCACCAAATTATCTTCAGATGAGAAGTAGCTAGTGGATAACAGAAGTTTAATTCGATTAGCCTTCAAATAAATTTTAAAAAACTGACTCAAAAGTACTTTATTCCATAAATTATTTGTCCAAATGAATTATATGACAACAGGAAGCCTTATTTTCTTCTGTTCAGTACACTAAAAAGAGTCCACGCGGTATAGGAGCATCTGGAAAACTGTCCACAGCCCTTGTGTGTCCCTTCAATCCCGAGCAAAGGAGTAAAGCTAAGCATGAGAGAGAAGAGGAATTCCAAAAAGAAAGGCTCCCCTCCCCCACTGGGAGCCCCAGCAGCCACTGACTTACTTGAATCCCTTTGGTGTCAGGATGCACTTGGAGTCATGCTGGCAGGGGTTCAGGTCCTGGGCACAGAAGTCCAGTTTCTCCTCACACAACTCGCCTGCAACGTGGCAAACAGTGTTAGTTTACACAGAAAGGCCAGTAAGCTTCCTGTCAGTGGTCTGTGTCATGGGTCTTTGAGGTTAGTGCAGCTCACAATGGAAAGCAAAATGGGGGAAAATAACAAAACCAAACAAAACTCCTCCATAGACAAAACAAAAACAAAACCCACCAGTTATGAGGTCAGAAGGTTCCTTATCCAGTCTTGGCCCTGTTGCTAAGCAATTGCATGATTTGAGATGGTACAACTATAGTGATGTGTGATCCCCTTTACAATACACTATTGGAATTAGGTAAAGGAAATTCAAGCGCTTTTCATTCCTGATTTATTTAATTATTTGCTTATTTATTTATGGAACTTTCATTGAGATATAGCACACCAAAGAATAAATCAACACCTAATGAAGAACTAGAAATTTATCCCACTTAGTTGAACAGAATCTTCATCCTGAAGCACTCTATTTATTAGCATCCCGAAGCCTCCTTTATGTCCAATTCAGTCACTTAGTTCTCCATCTCCAAACACAAGGTGACCACTATCGTGACAAGACCATCGATTAATTGTGTCTGTTTTTGAGCTTGGCATAAATGAAGCCATTTGGTAAGTGTCTCTTTATATCTAGCTTATGCTGTGAGTATATATGCAAAACATCCTCTAATCTTCATAGTCTCCAAGTCTTACAAATCTAGAAAAATCCTTGGCTTCCTTTTTATGAATCACTGCAATAGCTTCAACGAATACTTCTTTGGCATATCCACTGTGTCATAATAAAAAACTAGAAGAAAAAGTAGGGAGGGAATACCCACTGCTTCCCTGAGAGTTGTGAAGAACAATTTTGATCAACAAATGAAAGCTAGAAACATGGCTACATAGACCCTAGGGATTCTACGTTGAATCAAGCCTGAAACTCTCTTAGGAAATATCTTCCAACATGAATAACAGTCACTGTTTCATATAGACAAGGCCAAGTAAACTTTTCACTGAGAAGACTTTTCTAGTCATTTTGTAAAATAGTAAGGTGACTGACTGGACAGGTATATTTTAAAATGTTTTTCTTTTTCCTTTTCTACCTTCTAAACCACTTCTAAATTATTTTACATGCAATAAATGAATAAAGTGACAGACCTATAGGCAGCTGTTTATTTCCAAGAAACTAGTAGAACTTTCACTTGTTCAGTTTGAATTTAAGTGGTACTGGTTTAAGAAGTAGGAGTTCACAGTACAGGCTTTTGATGCAAGACTCTCCTGTAAAGGTAAAATACTATCGATGGATAGAAATAGCTGTTAGCTGAATGAGGCATGCTATTTAGATTTCTAGAATCTTCCCTTACAATCTAAGTATATAAATGTATTCATTAGTTACTATAGCAAGGTTTTCTATCTCTTAAATGAACTGATTATACTGGAAGTCTCATAAATTGCTTCTGTAAGATTTTCTATGTCTCTAAAATTGCAATACAAAAGTTTTAAGCAGTATGTACATGGTGAGCTATTTTTAAACAGTTTTTTTAAGACCTGCAGTTTCAATGAGTATGACTTTATATTAGAAACCCAGATAAGATTTATTCATTATAGTTTATCAGCCTACAATGATGAAATCATTTTTGATTTAATAATTAAATCTATCTAGCTGGGCGACAGACTGTTTGCAATAGGCACTTTTTTAAATTTGCTGGTAGAGAGAGACCATTTTTGATACACAATTAATGTCATTTTATGTAATTCTTACTTAACTTGAAAATAACATTTTTAAAAATGGTAAGAAAAGGGAAAAGTTTTATTTTATTCATTCTGGCCCAACCCAATACAATTATATCAAAGGATGGCTTACGAAGTTCTCAACATTTACTATCTGGCATGGTGCTAGATGCTGAGGCTATGGGCTAGACTGTAATTGATAGGGTCCTCAGTTATCTCCCAATCTACCAGTAGAAAAATTCTTGAGGTTGAGACAGAATGTAGAGAGTGAATTTTATCCGTAAGAAAATAAAACAGTTGACTCTTCTTCATGAGGAATTTCTACATAGATCCAATATGGAAAAGAGAAAGGAGATAATTCTGAGAATCTGCTGGTTAAACAAATTTGTAATCAAGGGCTTTAGAGTAGTACACCAACATGAATGTGAAACGCTTTATCCATGCCAAGTATGTACTCTTTTTCCCTGAGTAATAGCACAAATGCAGTACTAGCCATTACTAAGACTGTACGTGATGATTTTCGGTGGTCAGTAAATAACTATATGTCTGATTATAAGATTGTCTGACAACTAAAAAAAAAATGACCTGACTCTTTTTACCATCACCAAACATCATAATACTATATTATGACAGCATTCTCTTCATTTTGCTACTGCCTAACTCACTTCTAAACTCATTCTTTCACCTTGTACTTTGTCATCTGGGTCTATTCGTTATTTTATCAATTCATTTCAACTCCATGTCTGGAATGATGGTTTTTCCTTTGGCTTTCCTAATTTTCTTTAACATTTCTGTTGTCAATTTTCTCATCTAGGGTTCTATCTTGTTGCATAATTAACTATAAAATACTTTATTAATAAGCATTTATACAGTGCTTCCTATAGTGTTTTAAATCTTGCATAAATAGGCAGTCATTTTAATATTCATAACAACCCTTTTACTTAAGGTTGTCACATGTCACTGATATGCAAACATCTTGTATTACTGACATTAAACTTATTCCCTGTGACTGTTAACATTTATTTTTCACGTGCATAGAGTATGATACAATGACATCTTCAAATAATATTTCCCTAAATAACTATTCAAGTAAGTAGTTAAAAACTCCAGCTTGTCTATTTCTGTTCAACTTGGATTTCATTTTTGCTTTTAGACATTTTTCTGTTTTTTACTAACTAGGTTATTCAGTATTAGTAACAACATAATTTATGTTATTTTAAATATTACTTTACTTTACATTACTTTACATAGTAAAGTAAACTTTTTGGCTGGGACTAGGCCTTTAATTTTTCTCAATTAGATTTGATTCTGCTATATTTGAAGAAAGGGCAATTTTTAAAGTTTAAATGGTACGCCACAGTTGTAAGTCTTAGGAGCTCAATATTAGACAGGCAACATAATAACCTCCCCTAGACAAGTACTAGCTGAATATTCACTTCTCCATCACTATAGGAAAATTGGCTATTTAAAGCTGAATTGGTTTTCCAGGAAGAACAGTGAGTTAACTGCCGTGAGCTAAGACACTCTGTTACTGCTATTGAAAAAGTTACCCAAAACTTCATTACACACATTTCACTTTTTTTTTTTTTTTACTTTTTTTATATGTGTAGTCAGAGACACTACTGAGTCAGTGGAAAAATGATGGAAAATAAAGGAGATGAATAATGGTTTTTGATGGTCCAGGGCTTGAGATAAAATCATCAATGGATGCCTCTCTCCTTGAGATAGTAAAATGCAGGATGACAGAAAAGAAAGGCAGAAATAGTCTTTATTGTACTCCACTTAATGCTATAGTGGACTGCAATGCAAGCAGGTTCATGTATGTTTAACTTGCTATCAAAAAAGTGTCAGCCCACCTGTGCCAGTCAGGGCAATTTATCTAAACACAGGTTAAATTTCCTCTGCTCATGAAGGTTTCCAAAGATACTGGGGTTCCATGTGCTGGCTCCAACTCACCCCAACATTCCATTTGTTTTCTGCCTTGGACCTTTAAATGTCCCCCAGTGACAGAAGGCGAGCATGTGACACCACAACTGCCTGGACTTTGCAGTCTCACCTTTTATTAGATGCACAAATTAATTTACTTTTATAATTTTCCAAAATGAATTTCTAGTATAAAATAGGTGGCAGCCATATGTGCACGTGTTGTTTGTGTTCTAGAGGAGAAACAGTGGTCAACCAGGTGACTTATTGTTTCCTTTTAGGAAATCTGGGTTCAGTGCGCTGGTAACTGAAATAGCTGGTTGACAACCCCTGGACACCCAGAACTTTCTAAAAACAGGCACCACATATCTCTGGTGAAAAAATGATGCCTAGTTCTTGGATCATTTCTTCTGATTTTATCTGTCAGGTAAACATGGGTCTGGAAATGGCTCACATTCTACAGCCACAAGAGAGGGACATGGCGAGAGCCGTACCCACGGCCTTTTGAGGGATGATGCTTCCAAGGCCTGCTCTTGAGGAGCTGCTGTAAGTCATGACTTACTGAATACCTGTGAACCTAGCTTTATTTTCTGGAGAATCTAGAGCAGTGACAATGTGATCATTCATCGTGGCTTGCTCAGATCCATCCCAGTTAACCGTCAAGAGTATGCACCCCTGGACTGACATGGCGCCCCAACCTGGATAAATGCCACAGTCACCTTCTCAGTGGGGAAGCTAAGCTGGGTCATCAGAACTGAGGATGTTCTGTTTGGAGGGAAGAGGTTCACCACTGAAAAGAGATCTTCAGGAGAATGTGTCCTCACTGAGTGAAATGACATTCGGGTTGCCCTCTGAACTTCTTGGAAGGATCTTCAACTATAACCACCATCACAGAATTGATTGGTTGCAGTGAAATGAACTATTTTATTGGTTTGGGCCTCAGTTCTTCATTGGTTAAAATGAGGGTTATTAACTGAAGATTTGTAAGGAAAACTGTGGCTCTAAAATATCTTTCTTAAGAAAAATGCTTCTAAAGAGATAGATAATGCAGACAGCAAGATACCAGAGGGAATATAGTGCTTGGCTGTACAAAACAACATTATTGCATCTAGCACAAAGCAGCATGAGGGCTGACAACAATGTCAACATGTGCCCAGAGCCCCTGTGGTACCAATGTCGGGAACATCACTGCGCCAAAGCAAAAACCTCAACACATATCGATGGCTCTTCAGAGAAACAGCACCTGGCATGGCCTTACTGCCTGCTTCATTTTAAATCTTTAAGCCTGACTCTAAAGTTCTCTCTTTTCAAGCACAGAGAAGCCCTTCTTACTTTCCTCTGCACTTCTCTCCTGGTATTGCATCTTTGTGTTTTAATTATTACCCCTTACTGAAAGTTTTAGAAATGCTGTGTAAATTTGCTTTCTGATAGTTATAATGGAAATGTGCCTCTGGTTTTTTTTTCCCCTAATGATTTTCAGAGTGAATCCCATACCATCTATTTTGACTGTAACTACATAAGGGAACCTGTAAGCACTTAGAGTATAAAGCTGTCCCTATTCTCACGCAGAGAGGACAGGCATATTAATCCAATAATGACCCAAATAAACCTAAAATCACCTCCGTGTTGAAAGCTAAGAAGGTGCTTCTCTGTGTTTTGGAAGCTGGACTGAAGTGCTGGAGGAGAATGGTGAGTGAAGAAGGGAGGTGAAGAGGAAGTGGGGTGCGCAGAGGACAGGCAGGGGCTCCATGCAGGCAGCAACCCGGAGAGCCCTGGCTCTGAGAGGCGGACAAGGGGTCTGGACAGTACAGTGCCAGGGGAAGACACAGAGGCCAGCAGGGCCATGTGCTGATGTCTCATGAGCTCCAATAGCAGAGCTAAGCAGGAAAGGTGAGAAATTTCCAGGAGTTGCTGGAGATACAGTCAATAGCCCTCTACTTACCCAAGAATTCTGGGCCACAGTGCCACTCTTCAAGGTATGCTTCACCCCCAAGTTTGCCCAGTGGAAAAGAAGCTGATCACTTAATCCCCAGATTAGGGTTTCTGGAATTTTCCAACTCGAATCACTATTTAAGTTACTGTTTTTCACACAATATGGAGCAGTAGGCAAGGGTGTAGAGTTGATAATTGAGTGCAGCATCTCTGTTTAATTTTTCTCAGAGTCCGTCCTTTGAACTCAGGTTGGGCAACTTTCAAAAAAGGTAATTTAAAAAACCAGTACACAATGTAGCTAAAACACTCAACTTCCGCTAATGTGGCTAGCTTCTGCTCGTGCAGCTAGATCAATTTGTTCTCCCGGAAGTAGATAAAACCTGAGAGTTCATTTTGGGGGTCACGGATGCTTGATGGTGATGGGAGGGACTCTGGGGCAGACAATGCTGCCTGTTCATAACTAGGTTTTATTTTTCCTTTCCTTTTTCACAGTGAGACAGGATCATTGATATTGATAATGATAGAGAGAGGAATTAGGGTAGGGATCTGAATAACTGGGCCAGGATTCTCATGCTAACTTTAATCAGTTATGACATTTTCAAATACACTTGTAGCAAGGGAGGAAGTTGGGTTCAATACCTGACACAATCCCCAAGAAATAGAGGGCAAATTACATCATTTGTCAAATATTTGATTTTGAGCCTGGGTTTGGCTGAAGAAAAGGCTGAATACATGGTACTGATATTACTGTTTGAAATAGTTCAGCAAAGGAAGGTAATCGAAAGAAGCAACCAGCTGGATGAGATTTAATTTCCTGAATCTGTACTCCATGAGGGCAAAGGATACCTTTATTTACATTTTTGTATTTCTCCATTCTCACTGTCTGTACTCATTAACTGTCTGGGACAAAGGAGGTCCTGGTGAAGAAAAGTGAAAGTGGACACTCATTTGCGTGCTTCTCATAGGTAAATGCTTTTAAAATGTTAATGAAGGCGATCCAGATGGTACAAAATGCAATATAAAGAAGAGAAAACCAAAACTGGTGGCAGATTTGTTTTCTGAGACCTTAACGTCAGGCATGTCCGACAGGCTAGACTGGCTGGGTCATTCGTGGAGTCCTGGACACTCTGCTATTTCCTCTGCCAAACAATGATTGCTACAGCAGGAAACAGAATGGACCGGGAGAGGAATGAAGGGATTGTACCTGCCCACACCGTACACTGTTAAGCTTGAGAAAGGCTAAGATGGAGAGACCTGAATGTTTCTCTTTACCAAATTAAAACAATTCTATTCGATTCCTGCAAAAATTGTATGTTTTCCATTTGTTCTTTATATATACAAAGGGAGACATTCTCCTCACGCAGACCTTGTATATGGCAAGGAGAATGAACTCCATGTGAGGGTGTACGCAGCTTATGGAATAACAGAAGTCATTCCAGGGCAATTTAATTGAATTGAACCTGACAGGAAGTACAGTTATTTTGCCCCTCAGCTTCCCTGGGTGATTTCTTCCAGGACTCCCTTAAAGATACTCAAGTTGCTTGATAAAATGCCACTGTTTGCCTAGAACCTATACTCATCTTCTCACCTACCTTAGATCATCTCTAGAGTCCTTACAGTTCCTAACCCAATGAACATGCAATGCAAAGAGGTGTTTTACTGTACTGTACATGGAATAATGACAAGAAAAATGGTTTAGTAGAGATGTAATAGTTTTCCTGTATTTGCAGTGTGTTGAAACCACAGATAAAACAGACACAGGTATGGAGGGCTGACCACGTCTATATTTTTTGGTCTTTTGCTAAATTAAGTCCATCTTTCATCGCATCTGGTACTCCAGGTTATAATCCCAAGCACCAAAGAACATGAACGAGGGAACATGTTTAGGCTGTGGTCTCAATATTTAGCACGTTTGTCAGTT
Source organism: Dasyprocta punctata (assembly GCA_004363535.1). Lineage (NCBI taxonomy): Eukaryota > Metazoa > Chordata > Mammalia > Rodentia > Dasyproctidae > Dasyprocta > Dasyprocta punctata. The sequence continues at coordinate 122,330 of RJWM01001944.1, read as the reverse complement.
GGGATGACAATAAACAAGTCGATCAGGAAGGAAAGGATTATTCATGAATATTGTTTCTATTTATTTTTGGAGAATGAACTCATTCTGAGTATATCTTTTAATAATCTGCTGCTGTTTGTGTTTATTATCCTGAAATTTATCTTCTCAATTAGAAACACTTAACTGAATTTGAAACTATCATCTAGAAATCATATGGACTGCCCCAACTTTTCAAACTTAAGTAGATCCAATTGTTAGGGAGGAAATACAGATTATTAATTTTGAGGGACCATGAATTCATGAAGATACGTGAGCCAGTGATAGGTGATTTTTCCGTGAAATGTGTACAAAATGGGATAGATACATAATTGGGACTCTGCCACACAGAAAGCCCATGAGATAAAGTAGATCACAATTCAGTGTAAGAAGGCTCAAGAGAATGTGTTATAAACATCAGCTATAAGATGTCTCACTGGAGGAAAATCACTTTTTGGTGTTCATTCTGGTTTTTTAAACGATATGAAATTAGTTGCCTAATAATGCTTAGTTACCTAGGAGTTAAACACTTTGGAAAGTGTTTCTCTTTACTTGAAAACAGTACAGTTGTTACGTTATGCTGTTAATGTACTTAGGATCTGAGAAGTGATGGCTTTGCATGGGTCAAGTATCTGACCTAATCTGAACTTGCAGTGAAGAATCACGGCCAAGGAGTTTGCCTGTCGGCCAGGATTATAGCTTCTCATATCAGTTTTGATTCTTAACATGGTGTTCCACACCTAAGGTGTTTTCTCAATAAACATGCATTTTTAAATGGAAAAGCTTACCTCTTCAAATAAATAAACCAAAAAGGAGGTGTTTTTCAGTACTTCCTCCTTGGAACTCTCAGGCTAAATAATGTAGCCAATTCCAACAGCTACTGAAAAGCCAGAAAATGTTTGACTCGGTTTTCAAAATAAATAAATCCAAACCAGACTGAATAACAGTGGTTAAGCTAAATTGTTCTTCTGAGCTTGATGGGAACTGATTTTTAACTAATAAGAGCAAAGAGTTCTTTTGAAATGTTTCCTGAGATTGAAATACTTTAAGAAAACTTTGAAAGGTTGGCAGATGAATACAAACCACATAATATTATTAGGCTGACAAAGTATTTTTTTCTAGTTAAAAATACTGCAACTTCAGCTTCCCTGATTTGAGAATCTCAAATATGTTTACAACTATACTGACTTTGATATTCAGATCTTACACATCTCAATGCAGAATTAGTAAAAGAGGAGTCCACTGTTATTAAATCATGAATGGCTAAGAATATATACAAAAATACATACAAATATAGCCAATCCAGTTATTTTGCATTTGATGTCCTTACAATTCAGAGTAAATGGTAAAGGTAAATAGTCTACTTGAAGTATGCATAGAAAATAAAACTTTAAAAAATAATAACAAAAGCAGTGAAAAATCTGGTGGGAGAAATTTCTTTCATGTACATAATTTAGGTATAATTTTGTCTATCAAATTCTCATAAGAATTCTTCTGCCATAAGAATGACATCTAATAATCCAAACCATGCTTCACTTACATGATACAAAACTCAAACCTGCCATACAGGGAAGCTTCCGATATTACTGAAGGACAGTCATTTACCATTTTACTATTCTCCTATATGTTGTTTCACATTATTCTCAAACACTTACGTGAAGTAGGACACACACCATTTTCCTTGTTTCATAGAACTGGAAGAACTAAAACTGAGAGAGGTCCTCAAATGTATAAATATTTCTTCTGAAATCTGAGTTTTTCCCCTCACTTACACAAACTGTCACTTGCTCTACCTGAGAGAAGGCAACCTCCTTGTTCTCTGGGGAATTTATTAATCACAGAGGCCTTGACTAGGTGCTTTCTTTCTTTAAGGGCTAAACAAAACGGATTGTGTTTGTGCACCTGGATTTTGTGGCTTCCGGTTTAGTCTTTTCAAACGTACATAATGACAACTGCATAGAGCAAGCTGAGGAGAAGGCAGGGAAAGCAGAGGAAGCGCTTGTTTGGCATCGACAATTGGTGGGAGAACCTGAGAGATGTGAGGGGAAGCCAGGCAGGCCGGGAGTGGGAGCGGCCCAGAGGAAAGTGCCAGGCCAGGCAGCCTACGCCACCGCAGGCTTCAGGGTCAGCTGGTTGGCATATGGGCCCCTACTCACTAGGAGGTGCACATTCCCAAGCAGGTGCTTCGTTATTTTTTCATAAAGGTTACTGCCTACATTTTTATTGTTCACATCTATAGAGTTTTAATGTTAACAGTATGTCAAGTAATTACAAAAGTTCTTTGGATTTTAAGAAAATGACCTTGTGCTACGAAGAAATCAAAATTCTATCTCAAATTAACTTTTTGCTTAAAAACACAATAGAAAATAGCTTGACTACTTTTGAGAGCAAAATCAGTCAGCAGAAATTTCTTGGAAATAAAAGAGATCTTCTATAAACATAAGTGTGAAATGTCGTCAACACATGAATCCGCGTGGTGATTTAAAACACGGCTGCACTGCCAAGCTTGTCCCTGAGAGTATATATATTTACTATTTAGGATCATATTCCTGTGACAGAATAATTGCTGTTGTGTTTCTGTGTAGACTCAAACCTTAGACATCCCTGCTCCAGATCATCATTTGTTTGAAAAAAAGAAAAGATGATAGTTGGCCAAGGAAAGTACTGGATACATTCATCGACAGAGACTAGTGCATATTATATTTTTACATTCTAAAACATAAATCCACCTTCTCATGCTTTTCAGCTGTACTCCGCACATCGTAAGACTAAACGATTAAACAAGGTAGACCACCCAAACAAGGCAACAGAAGAAACTGAAATCCTTAGCAAGAGAAGATATAGCCACTGTGTGTTTCTATACTAGTCTTATAATTTTGCATGTGCCTCCTGTAAACCGAACTAGGAAAACAACACGTTTTTCTTGTTTCAAGATACTGTTTTTGAACTTGATATTTGAAGAATTCTAGTAAACTGAGTGATTAAAAATCTAATGCTGCTGGGTGTGGTGGTACATTTCCTGTAATCCCAGCACTCTGGAGCCTGAGGCAGGAGAATCACTATGAGTTTGAGGCCAGTGTGGCCTACATAGTGAGTCCAAGTCCAGCGTGAGATACATTGTGAGGCCCTGTCTCAAAACAACAACAACAAAAAGTCTAATGCCATTAGTTAAAATTCTGAGTCGCTAAGATAAAAATTCATGAAAATTCTACGATGATTCCCCAGGTGTGTCTCTTATTCTAATAGTTGTGTGACTCCTTTGGGTGCTGATGTACATGTACATGGGGGTCATACCAATGTCAGTGATTCAACATGCCCCTTGGATGCTTCCAAAAGACTGACATGCAATTCTTTAAGAATTAGCCAAGTTTTTAATTAACCTTTTGGGTCTTGTAATATTTGTTTTGTAAAATGTCTTAATAAATGTACACAGCTTATTTCATATTACTACAGAAATAAATCTAAGGTTATGGGAGAATTCCTACTGCTTTAAAGCTTTCCTATTTACATCTACTGTACTAAATGGCCTATGATTTTTATTAAAAAATATACATTCATGATATCTTTCAAAAAAGTAGAATCATACAGACAAGTATGGAATAGAAAATAATAGTTTCTTTTCCTAGTTACCTCCCTTCACACTCAGACTTTCTACTATAGCCTCTTAGAAATTTCATAAAGTGTACTTCAGAGGACCATTATATAATATTTGACATAATTTTACATATACCAAGGATTTAATTACTGATTTAACATATTGCTTTTCAACTTCATATTTTATCAACGTTCCTTATCACGCACACACAGTGAAACCTGTGCAGCTTCAAAAGAGAGAGGAAAACTGAAAAGAAAATCATAATAGACTTAAAAGGCAACTAACCTTTTTCCACCTCATTCAGATTAGCAGCTGGCAGCGACAAAGACAGAAGAGACAAAAGACTTTTTACATTGCAATACAACAGTAGAGCACATGAAGCCAACGCGCAGCATTAACAGAGAAGCCAGGGTGAGAGAGCAAACTGCAGTAAGGCTCAGACTTCTTACCTACATAAGCCAAGGCATAGACATGGAGGAAAATGAAGCCAAAGGTCAAGGGCATCACAGGGCAGCGCGATGGCTCTGCCTCTGAAACAGGTGATGTAATAACTAGAGGTTTACTGTTCGAGGTGTACGATGAATGGTTTGTGTGTGGGAGTCAGGTTTGTAAAAGTAAAACAAAAAGATAATGTATCAAATGGAAAAGGTAAAGTGTTCTGAATGTCTTCCATGAAATCGATCCTAAGACCATACATGCGAAATACGCATCAACACTTTCAGTTTACTGACTTTATACTATCTCCACAGGTAAAAGGAAGGCTTAACTGTGGTCAGTTTTGTATTCTATTTCTATGTGTCCTAGGCAGTTACCTAAGATGCACAGTATTGAAATAGTAGATTTGGGGTTTTGATGGCTGGAAGATACAGCAAAGTACATTTTTCAATTCAACACCTATTTTAGTACTAGAACCTAAGCAAATGTGGCATTTCCCATGGACGCCATATAGGTGCCATATTTCCAATTTTCCTTTTGAGCTTGTTTAAATTAGAAAAGAAATTCCTTGAAAATATACTGACAAGAAGTGTTTTGTTCTTAAGAAGGCTATAATAATGATTTGCTTATTTTTTTAAATCTAACCCCAGAACCTCTCATATGAATGCTAAAACTATAGAATTAATGTTTAAATTATTTAGATTTCGAAGTTTTACTTTTCTAATTCTTGGCATAGCGATTTTAATTTAGATTCTAGGGAATTCTACTTTTCAAAATTAAACTTGACTGAGGAATACTAGCAATAAAGAAGTGTGCAACATACAACCGAAGGGCCAGTTGATGGGTTGCAGTAGACAGAATCGTCTTGAGGACTTGAGGGGGGAGTATATGGTGAAATTCTGGAAACAGAGGAACAATATTGGTTTCTACAACCTATGCTGTCAATCTCTTTAGCAAAAAAGAGTTTAGAGTTTACTCCTCTAATGAGTAATTATCAACTTCCTGGGATGCTTTAGTCACTCAGGGTTTAAACAAACTGGATACATTTCCCACTGGTGGTTCACTTTTCTTCTGAATAGTTGTAGCCCAGTTTTACAGCCTGGTCATCATGTCATGAGACCTCTGTCAGATTTCTATCAGATCTGTGAATTTTCTTCACTAACAACATTCTACACATTTTGATTCTAGCATAGGTGCCAAATTCAAACGTTCTAACCATAATAATTTGTGAGTTTTTTCTAGGAGGTTTTAGTTATTCCTACTAAGCAGACTTAGCTTTCTTATTGTTTGCTTTTAGGATACAGAGTTAAAAATATTCAGGAAAAAACAAACAAGCAAACACTTGTAACTTGAATGAGTTTTAAACAGTGACAACAGTATTATATTCCCTGAGCACAGCAGGGTTTCTTTTCCCAGATCATGTGGCCATTAATTAGACTGCAAACTTAAATTTAAAACAATAGAGTCAAGTTATAGGAAAATTGTTCCTGAACTGCAGACTTGGATGAAACAGGATTAAAATGCTAGAGAATGATCTAACTTTTCCTCTAGATAAAGGCTACTCACGTGCCTCAGGTTTCAAAATGTGCACATGGTTGTTTGATATTTTGCAAATGCACTCATTTCACATATACAAAAGCACTACAGTTGAAAGATGAGTCATGAATCTGTCTCGTTTAGATATCATCTTTTCTGCCAAAATATCAAATTGTGCATGGCTCACAAATTTCAATCTAGGGTTATAATGGTAATATCTTCACATACTCTATGCCATGTGCTTTCTCTCAAGTTCAATAGTTTTCTTGATTCTTTGCCCAAATTAAGGCGATCCAATAAATTAACGCTGTAAATAAAAAAGACTAAAAGAGTCTCCATTTTTGTCCAAAGCCAAATGGTTCTTGACAGATATTCATAGTAGATTTTGCATGATGACTTTTAAAATGTCACATTTTGGCTAAGAAGTGATTTTGCTAGACTTTGGGTTGTTATGCTACTTCAAAGGAATAAATCTGACATAGAAAGGGGAGTGGCACTTCATCATAGTTCTCAGAGAAAACTTATGTGTGCTGAATGAAGTCCCTTAGGATAAGAGGATATATGTTTAAGTGGAACAGGTGTAGGACAGGAGCTTGGGAAATGAAGGAAGAGCAGGTAAGACAAACACTCAAAAAAGAAAAAAAAGAGAGAGACAGAGTTAAGAATAAGGAATAGCAAATCTAAAGCCAAAGCATGAGGCCCCTCCAAACCAACTCAGAAGTATCTACCACCGTTGTAAATTATACAAGAACCTGAACACATCTGTGTTTCTAAACCCAGGTTTCATAAGGAAGGAGATGTGCAAATAATTTCCTGGTTTTTGTACTCAGAAAAGCACAGAGAATGAAAATATGTTTTGAATGCTTGCGTCAAATTTGTTTGGTAGAGTCAGGGCAGGTTGGTTTGCAGAGGCCTCCAAAATTAAGTAGGTTGTTAAGCTTTTCTCTAATGATCAGAACAATGATGGAAAAAGTAAACTATTCTACCCTAAGAAGGCACTAAGCAACAGATTTTAGTGCAAATATAGGACTTCTTGTACACATCTAAGGTAGCCCATCCATAAAGTAGTATCTATGTGCCCTCAAAAATTTAGGGTGGCTTCATGGTCTCTAAAATCTGTGACCGTAGATCATTAGCCAGTATTGGAAGTCTTACAAAATGATACCACTCCTAGAAGGTCAAAGCTATGGAGGACCTAAACTCTTTTTAGGTACACCAGCATAGGTTCCTGTTAGATACAATTGCTATGCTTTGTTAATGAAAACATCAAAAATGCCCACTAAGCATGGTAAGAACTGTATATATGTAATACAATAATCAGTGATCCAGCCCACTCTAACGTCTTCTGGAAATTTAGTGTGAGAAAACAGGATGCAGTCTTACTGATGTTAAAATTTTGTATCATCGAAAAGGCAACCACAGAGACACTCAGATCTGGATTATTATTATTGTTGTTCTATCTAGAATTTTCCCATCATGAAAAATATTTTGCCATCAAGAAAAGTATGAAAACTTTGGGATTCCAAAAATCTTAAATTTCCATGATTTTCCAAGAAATTCCTGGGAAATTTAATCACACAATGTGTGTGTTCATTATGTTTTCAAATGTTAAGCTTAGCTAGCTATATCTAGTAGGCATTTTACTTTCTGATATTCTTAACTGTGTACTGGAAATATGGAAATAAATATAATGGCAATATCCAGAAAAAGGAAAATAATAACTTTAAAGAGTGACAGAAAGAAAAGAGTGACTTCTCTTTTTTTCTTTCAAATAAAATATGTATTAGTCTCTTTTTCTCCATCAACTAAGGATTTGCTGAGAAAAAAGATAACTGTGATGTTTCTTATTGATAGCCACATTAAGTATCAAACAAATATTCTGTCAAAATAGACAAATGGTAAAGTTGATGTCAACTTTTTAACAAATTTGTTTGAACTGGGAGGAAGTTCAGCAATTGGGAGAGTCTTAGGAGATTCATCACCCAAAGAGACAGATGTTGAAAAATTGTGATCTCATAAAACTATCCCAAATGTTTTATCTTTTCTCAATTGTTTCATTTTGAGGGACACGAATTATTAGAAACAATTATTAGTGAAGAAATACGTATGGATGTAAGTTATCTGAAATGCTCGATTATGTTTTGGCTATGTAAACAAAGGCCCTTTTAAAGTGTGTGTTGGTGAGCTGGTTTGCAAAGGGAAAAACTGTGTGCAGGAAAACGTCATTGAAATAAGGGACAAAATCCTCAACCTGACAGGATTTTTTTTTTTTTTTTTTTTTGCTGGTTAACATGCTTTTATAACATGCATGTATTGATCTGAGCTAACCAGTTTTTAAATTTGGTTGGCTTAAGTCATCTTTAAGTGCTTCTATTATTTATGCTTACATCAAATTTTCAAAACACCTACCCATTACTGAATAATAGAAGTGATGTAGTAAACAAACATAATAGCACCAGTAATGCATTCAAACAGACACACTGATGGATGGTTTAATATTTTCTATTCTTCATACCTGTGTACTCAGGTGGGCAAAGGCACGTGTAGTTATTAATTCCATCAACACATGTGGAATTATTTTCACAGTCATTATCTTCACAATCATCAACATTGACCTCGCAATTTTCTCCTTCAAATCCGTCAGCACAAATACACCTGAAAACCAGAGGAAGAAAGTAAAAAAAAATGGCATATTTTTGCTATATTTAAAGCCATGCTGTTAAAATACTGAAGAAAAAAGCATGAATACACTCATCAATTACAGAACCTTTAACTACAAGAAATTGATTTTTAAAATGTTTTGAACAGACATGGTGTAAGTTCAATTTAAGGTAATATCTAACAGACCAGAAAACATTAAAAAATAAAATTTATGCAGCTGCAGGATGGCAAAAAGCTCTATAGTCTTAAAAGTCAATAAACCCAATATATTTGCAGGTCTAAAACACAGAAAACCTCTCCTCCACAGCCCTCCATATCCTAAACACAAATTGGGCTCTAGTGAAATAATTCACACTTTTTTTGAGAAGGAACTGGGTCCAATTTTAAAAGTTATATCACCTACTATTCTGTGTAACGTCCTTGATGTTTTTTAATGGACAGAAATATAAAAACTAAATTGTCTTCCTTAAAATGGCAAAATGTGAATCTTTTCTTCAAGTCTTAATAAAGACAACTTTAACTCTAGCATAAATCACCATATGTTTAGTATTGGACAAGTATCAGAATAATCTTTGAGTCAAGTCCTGATGAACAAAAGAGAATTTTGTAACAGAAGTGAAATATACGTTTTCTGAATTATGATGTTTTTAATAAGCTTTAGGAGTACATTCACATTCTTATGGGAAATTATTGGTGTCAATAACAAACTCTTTCATAATTCATTAAGTACACCTGAAGTGATTGCACCATATGATTAAATAATTCCAGATTAGAAATGTTCGAAGCATGTTTCTCTACTTACACTGTGGGTTAGGAATGAATCATTAAATTAATGTTTCATCAGGACACACATACTGTCATTACTACCTGTCTGTTAAAGCAATAAACAAATCTAGGTGAATATAGGGATTTTTACTAGGGTACTATTTGGCTATTAATTAGCATAATAAAATCAACATCCAGTCCTGCCCTCACCTGACTTGATTAGCCATAGTGTTTTATGCACCTGCTCTTTAAATTTCTGACTTTGGAACATCCTCAGCTGGGAATCCTGTAGCATCTCCATTTGTTTTAATAGTATAGTCTCTGAGCAGTACTAATACACTTTGTCCTTATTTTGATATTCCTTTTAAAATAATTTCCTGGGACTTAAAAAGGAAAATGTAGGCTTGTTTTGTTGTTCTTGATCTGATACCTCAGACACAGGAGGTCAGAAAGCCCAGTGACCTACCAGAATCCGTCCCTTTCTCCTTCTTTTAAGTGGCAAGTTCCTCCGTGTTTACATGGGTTACTGATGCACGCATGAATTGGGATATCACAGTCTTGCCCCTGAAGAAAGAACGACCAAATAAAGCTGAATGCAAACAATGTAGTTCCTAGCTCTAGAGAAAGCACAGTTGGATAATGAAGGCATACTAAGGAAAGCAGTATTTCCAAGTTGTGGCTCATACAACAGCTTGCACTTACCTTGAAACCATATGGACAGGTACATCGGTAAAAATCAACTGGATCATTGTTACAGGTACCATCATTTTTACATGGGTTTGATAAGCAGGGATTACATTTTGCGAGAATACTGACATCCACAGGGCCTGAAAATTAATTGAAACATAAAAAAATGAATACTCTCTACTTATAGCTTATGTGTTCTTTAACATAACAGTGAATTCTGTATGAAATCCTTGGTCACATACCTATTCCTTTCCATGATGAAACAAAAAATCTGTACCCCCACAGCATGCTCAAGCATGCAACACAAGTCCTTTTCACTGGAGGGTACTGTGAGGTTTTCTGAGCTAGTGAGACTCTGGGATGGTAGCTTAGGTTGTTAGCTGCCAATTTTACTGAAGATATCCATGCCACAGGGTGGATTCTCTAAGAGAATAACTCACTTCCATAGATGCGTTCCATGGCCACCACCTACACCTCAACCACAGCCAGCTTCATGGAACTGCATGTCACAAGTTCCAGAAAGGACTATGTGTATGGTTGTGAGTGTGGCTTTTATAAGTAGAAATCTATGACTGCAATTAAAAACACCATAGGACACACTTGCCCAGGTAAGTATTGTTACTTTCACACAAGAGATACCCAAGAATGCTTTTAATTTTCATTGTGCAAATGGAATCCGAGGTCTGACATATGCTAAGTGTGTGTTTTAATACTCAATTACACCCAGTCCCAGTGCTACTTTTATGGGTATGGAAATCAAAAGTGTAGGCTCTATTACATTCTCCACAGTATCCTTTTGATTCAGTTATTACTTGAGTGGCACAGAACATGATGGATGAGGATTCCAGACCTTGTTCTCCAAGAATAAAATTCCATTGAAATGACTTGTATTTATAGTCTTACATGATCCTATGTTAAATGGAAATTTAGCTCCAGCAATTTTCTGTAAGTCCCACTTATTTATTAATAAGTGACTAACAATTTGGACATTGAAATTTTCTCAGTAGTATTATGTTTCATTGATGCTACTTTTTGAACTGGTTGGTGACAGATAATTAGCTTTCCTGTTGATAACTGTGTTTGACAATGGTACACTACTATCTTTTTATATATCAAACACGAATATTTTACAGCATGACTATTAGTTACAGTTTTCCCATCACCAGTCTCGCTATAACCCTTTGTCTTCATGGGAACAATACATGATAAACTGAGTCCTATGTCTCATTACAAACTACTACTTGCAAGTTATGTGGATAATTTTTAGAAGAACAATTGCATAACATACACTTGACTTCTATTATCACCTGCTGTAATCTTCTATTAAAAACGTACTAACCAAACCGGGCATGGTGGTGCACGCCTTTAATCCCAGCACTTGGGAGGCTGAGGTAGGTGGAGCGTTGTGAGTTCCAGGCCGGCTTGGGCTAAAACGTGAGCACAAGGCTGGCCTGAGCTACATAGTGCGACCCTGCCTCAAAAAAACTAGGTCTGGGAGTTTGGCTCAGTGGCTTAAGTGCTTGCCTGGCAGGCGTGAGACTATGAGTTTGATCCCCGGTGCTGCAAAAAAAACCTACTAACCAACTGCGTGACTTATGCTCATCTAAACTATTTTTCATAAGTTATAACTCATGTTTGCATGCTATTTAACAGTCAGTTTACATGGTGGGCATACAGACTCTCATCTCTCTTCATAGCCATTATTTTGTAAAGTATTATTATTTTAAAATTACATTTTTACATTAAAATCCATATAATTGCTCTGCATTGTGCAGATTTTTCTATTTCGAAAACAAAACAAAGGTAAAAATAAAACCTGTTGAAATAAGTCTACATAGAATTTCTGGTTCTTTTCAATGTTTGGAAATGGATCCCAGCTCTTGGGATGACTGTATTAGTTGGAAGGGGTGGTGATTGCTCCCAGTGACACTGGAAGTCACTAGGAGAGAAAACGCAAATGCCAGTACCCGCTCCACTGTTTCTTGGTAGCCAACTACCCAGGGAAATCTCTGAATCAAACAGCAGATTAGATTTGTTAGGACTAACTCTGAAATGAGTCTCTTAGAAGTTAAACTTCTTACATCCTCCAACTTATTCATTAAAGGCCAACATTCAGTTATTCAGTACATTGGATTAAATCAATGGTGTTGATTATCCAAAAGTTAATTAAATTAACACAATACCTCAAAATGAATGGTTTTGTGTTTGCTTAAGTCATACTTAGATTCAGCACTAGCAAAGGAAATATCCATTCCACAGATTCTTTAGTTGGAGAAGAATAAAGAAAATCTAATTTGGAACAAAGGTGCAGGCTGAAAAGCCGAGAATATACACCATCGAAACACAGGTCAGCACAACCAAGGACATTAAACACTCATCTGCCTACTTCCTGAGGCCTTGAGAAAAAATGCCTCTTGGTATTTCTGTGTTTTGAAACATGTAAGAATCTGATTTGAATAGAAGAGTTCAGGGCTTGCGTGACTAAATCCATTATGGAGAATGCAACATCTTTCAACAATTACGCTTGAGTATTTAGATGAGAAGCTAGAGATTTTTTTCAGGGGAAAAACTGAGTATGTCTGAAGAATTTAACAGAGTATGTAATTAATGAAACTACTAAAGTAGATGTTGCTTCCTTTATCACATACTCAAGACTTTTTTAATAAACACCTTTTGAACTATACCTGAGTTGCAAGCACGGTCTAATTTCTCCTTTTTTCCCCAGGGACAAGTCTAATATCCTATGTTGCTAATTTTGTTGAATTATTTTCATATCTAGAATTACATCTATAATTTTAATGAGTATATAAAGGGAGATTGTATTCAGTTCGTGTATATTCAGTTTAGCTAAAAGAATCAAGATAATAAGATTTCTCAATCCACTGGCCTCTTCTGACAATTTTTTAAACTCACCATACTGTTTTGTTGGCATTTGTTTTGGGTGCATGGCAAAATACTGAGTTCTAACACCAGTCGGTAAAGGTTGACTATCACAGCTACCACCTTGTTATTCCTCCTTTTTCTTTTTCTTTCTCAATAGTGGAGATTGAACCCAGGACCTTCAAACTGAGTTCAACTCACAGCCATTTTTAATTTTTATTTGGACACAGCATCTTGTTAAATTGCTAAGTTGCCTGGCTTGGCTGAAGGTTGTGAACCTCCTGCTTCAGTCTCCCAAAGTTCTGTGAATATAGGTGGATAGCACTATGCTTGAACCCTAATTTTTATATCTTTCTTTTAAAGTCAGTTCATCAAAGACAGCTTCTTATATCCAGAACTTGAGCTGAATACATAAAGGGTAATTCAAAAAATGTTTTTAGGTTATATGAATTTCAAACAGAAATATCCTGTGATATCTCCAAATGTCTTAAAATGATGAAATTCTTTTTCCTGTTTTGTATAGATGATAATGATTCATATGTAAAATTACAATAATATTATTACAATACTATTTTTACATTTACTTTGTTTCTCTGAGTCTAATTATTTCTGTGTTTGAATTCCTGGGGAGTATAGCCCTTATATTTGACTCCCTCTTCTCATTCATCTTTCTACCTATATTTTGCCTCCCTTTTATTTTGTATCTTTTTAATTTGAATTTCAATTTGTGATTCACTTTCTCAGAGATCCTGTCCTGAAATCTTCAGATTCAAGAAGAGTATTTTTTATTTTTTTGGTACCAGGAATCGAACTCAGGTTCTCATGCTTGCCAGGGAGGCACTGTGCCACTGAGCTATATCTTTGGCCCTCAAGGAGAATACTTTTAATCTGTTTCTATAACAAGAAGATGGTATCACAAGCTAAGGATCATTTTTCATAAAGCCACCATGAAATGGCTGAAGCATCAGCACAGCTCTCCAGGAGCAAACTGATACTTGTAGAATTTTGTGTACTTGATTAATCCCAGATTAAAAAAAAAATCCAGGTACAAGAATCAGGAAGATCTTTTAGCATAACACATAGTAATCTTGGGCATTCAATCTGAAGACCATGAACCCACATTTGTAACTAGATTTGGTACCTAAGCGTGTTAAGATAATGGTAATCACCTCAATGGCTTTTTTTAAATCATTAAATGAGGTATTCATGAATGTCAAGTAAGGAAGCTAGTGAGATCAAGCACAGAGATCTTAAGCTACGTAGACTGATACTCTTTCCTGGACCTCAAAGATAGTTCTTGGTTGAAGCAAAAGTGATTATCTTAAAAGGAGAAAGACGGTCCTTTGCTGATTTGTTCAAATTTTAATACAGCCAAAGGCAAATTAGAGCTTGCCATTTATCTATTCATCCAAAGTTCACTGATTACCCTCTATATGTGCTAGAAGAAAATAAGATTTGGGGGAACTGGAGGGATGCTTACGAAAACTGCAAGAAACAGAAATGGGCATGAGGAGGTAATTACCCATTGGGTAACAGCAGTCAGCGATTTTTATGTTGTTAAAAAACACAACTCTGATTTGGGAACTGGATGTGGATAACCACCAGGCACTACACAGTAAGAGGCAGGGGAAGTTCTCTTTGTTCTTTCACTGCTGCTTAGAGGTTAACTGCAGTCTTCAAGACTTTCTTATTTTAAAACCTAACGGGTTCCAAGAAACACTAAAGTATCACCAACAAATTAGCTATCATGAGAAGTGTGCTACCAAGAAGAAAAGAAATCTTGCTTCCAAAAGACAGAGTGTTTACTACTGTCACTGAAATGAAGGAAGCCAAGTCTTGGCTAACTGGATTGATTTAAGGTTTGGTCTGAAGAAAGCACTATAGTACCAGCTATGTGGGTGGAAGTGTGTTTAGCTTAATAATTCAAAGAGAAAATGAGAAGAAAGTTTGGTTAACAATCTGTCTTTGTCACTTACTTTAATCTTTAATGTAAGAACTGCTGGACCTCAAATCCATTAAAGCTTGCAGGCAGACTTGCTTACTTGACTCAAATCACTAGCTATGCACCTGACACCAATACTGCCACCCACTGAGAATTAGATCTCACTTTGATTTATTACCAAAAGCTCCAGACAAAAATTTCTAACTTATACCAGAGTCTACCTTCATTCTGGCATCTCCTGGAAACATGAGTCCAATAACAAAATCCTCTAGCGTTGCCCTTATGTAAAGGCAGAGGCACATCAAAGACAACTCAAGAAACACATAAGTGATATTTGTCAGGCATAATGAACTGAAAGGAGGCTTTTATTTAATCAGTGATTGTAATGCTATCACAGCATTTCTTAAGCATTAATATCAAGGCTATATTTGTTAACAGCACATCATTAAATCATTCACTTATCAAACATTTATGGAGTCTCTACATTGTGCCAGGCAGTAGGATAAGTTTTAGGCTATGAAAGCCAAGGGAAAGGAAGAAAGGGAAAAAGAAAAACATACATTTATATACAAGATAGTTAAGATAGCTACACAGCTATTTTCTCTTAGTTCATTGAAAAGAAAGATTTGTGCTGATGTTGTTTGGACAAGATATGCCTAATTCTTGTACTCTGAAGAACTACTAAGATGACAACAATATACAATGTATTAATTATTGTAATTCTCCTACTAACCTGCTTTGAAACTTTTTTATTATTACTTGTTTTCTCTTTAAAATTAAAAAAAAAGCCAAAGGAAATGCCTGAGTTTCAGCAGTAGAGATACACATTTATAAATGATAAAAGAATTTGGAGAATGGGAAAACATACAATGGAAGGTAGGTTTCAAATTTTTGCAAGCATTAATGGGGAGAAATCTAAGTGACTGGAAATACGAATTTGAAGTTTATAATAAGAGACATGGTTAGATATTTGAAACTATGAATTGAAATCAATTCAGAAATGATAGGACCATAGATAGAATACACATTTGCTATGATAAAGAATTTGTAAAATAGAGAGGTGTCAAGAAAATATGAATAAAGAGGCAAGGAGAAAGCTCAAAAAGTCACCACTAAAATGTAAGGAGAACAAGTACGGAAAAACGGACAAAAGCCACTGAAGTTAGCAAGGTGGCAGCCAATGAGACTTTAAGGTTTCAGCCCACAGATGAGTCTCCAGATGACAGATTTTATAATCGTGTGAACCTTCATGACGTAAGAGGCAAAAAAATTCACAAATACTAAGTATCATTCATCTTGAATCACCAGGCTTAGGCATTTGCTCTATGTTACTGTGATCTTGGGCAGCAAATGAACTTCCTAAGTTAAATGGAAAAGAAAAATAATTATTTTATGAGTTATTGTATCAGAGAGAAAATGGATGTAAAGTATTCAAGAACTGAGCATGAATGTTGATTCTCACTACCTATTAAAATGAATTTTGATATTTTCCCAGTTTTAAATTTTAAAAAAACGTAATGAGAAATGGTCCCTTTTATTTTTTACGTTTTTGACAGATAACTGTATATAAACTTGATTTTTTACCTTGGATAGTGGGCAAATCAATCCTCTAAAGGTATTTCGAAGTTATATGTTAGTGAGACTAAATCTGAAAGTGTAAAACGGATTTGACTGAGTTCTAAGTATGACTACAAAATTGATCTAACAAGTAAATTTTTATATTAATTAATTAATTAATTATTTTTTTAAGACAGAGTCTCACTATGCAGTTTCAGCTGGCATTGAGCTCACTTTGTAGTCCAGGCTGGCCTCGAACTTGTATCAATCCTCTTGCCTCAGCCTTTCAAGTACTGGAATTATAGATGTGTGCCACCATGCCTGGCTACAAGTAAATTTTTTATTACTTGTCATTTGAGATAAATTATTTAATCATCTTCATGCTTACTTAAGTAACCAAGGATAATATTCGTCAACAATTTTGAAACACAAAACAGGCCTGAAAAGGAAGATGCTGCTCTTGCTAAGGAAACCAGTAATATTTCAATGTCATTACTGAGAGACAGGGAATTTCTCCAGGAATTCTCGAATCCACAGAATTCTTAATATACAAAAATGAAAGAAAAAGCACAAAGAAGGATCAGTGACTGCTAGTCATTTTAGGAATCACAAAGTTTCCAGGTTTTTTGACCATTGAGCTAGCTCTTACGAAAGAAGTAGTGAAATTCGTTAGCAGTATTTTCTGTCTGTTTATTTGCACTCATGGCCACCAGTCACCTGGTCTTTTGACCTCCCTCTACCTCTCTTCTGTGTTCTAGTCTCAGATCCATTTGTCTCACTGTGAGAATCAGCAGATTGCCTGGAGAACCTCATAGTATCATTTCAATGCCATAACTGTCTAAGGTGGGTATATGTTATGGACATCTTATGCATTTCTATCACCAAACATCCTGATTATTTTAGAATTGCTTATTTAATGTATTTATTAGTAAAACACAAGTTCATGAGGATAGGAGCTTAATTCTCTATGATCTATAGTAGTCTTTAACACCACGGAACTCTGCCTGGTACACATTAATATTCATGAAATGAACCAAAGAAGGTATCACTCATTTCCAATACAATGTTCACTCCTTCGAATGCTTAAGCATTTAATGAATTTTTGGCACATGAAAAAGGTAAACAATTCAGTTGTCTGTATAGCTAAATCTCGCTAGACCAGGGGAATAAAAAGGGAATATTAAAAGTTAACAATGTTCCATGTCCCACATTATTTTTCTCAATTTTGTAATATTTTACTTGCAGAAAAAATTAAGATGTATGGAAATAGAACTAAGTAAACATGTTTTTAAATAAATAACAGTTTCTGCTGTAGTTGTAAATTATGTACTGACAGTTCTGGGTGGTTTTACTTACATGTATTTCATAAAAAATAACATACTGCACCATATGTGTAACCATGGGCTAAATTAAATTAAAATAAGAAAATATCAAAGTATAAAACATTTAAAGAAACATCATGTTGTTGCTTGCAAACTCATAAAGCATGCACGTTCAACCCCACAGAACTCAAAAGATTTCCTTGAGTGAATTATTTTAATTAATAGGTTAGAATATGCAGCCTTCCACCAATATATTTCTTCCGAGTAAATAGTTCTTGTAACACATTTGAAAATATTTCAAAACTTCCATTTTCCCAGTATGTTTCCAGAGTACAGCAGCAAAGTTATTAACATGGTTAATTTGTTTAAGAAATTTTTTACTGAAAATTATGAAGTGAATTTTCTCAATAAGTTTTAGAGTTAGATCCAGGGTTCAAATCTGATTCTCTCATTCAGCAGCAGAGTAATTTTAAATAAATTATTTAGTCACTTTAAGGATAACATTTTCATCTCTCAAATAGGGAGATGACATTTCTTACATAGAAACAATGTGAAGATTAAAAATCAAATTTCAGATAAAGTGCTCGGCATAATGAAAAGCACTAAAAAACGAAGTGAGTGATCACTGTTGTTGTTTTATTAGTAGTAAAAGCAGGGTATTGGCAAATTTTCAGTCTGAATTGTCATAAATCTTGAACTAGCAGAGAATTAATAAGAGTGAAACTTCACAATATTTTGACAAACTGACACAAATGCAAAAGGCATTATAAATCTCAGTGCTTGCTATCATTCTAAAATTATACTGCGGTATAGAAAAACAGAATAAATTCTAAGATCTGCAGTATATTTTGTTGACTCTCAAATATGTGTGTTGCTTGCCAACTGGTGACACCAGTGATTTTTGCCATTTGATTTAAAGTATACCTTGGCAAATATGTGAGCTATTGATTTGGTAAGGACATGAGTATTAAACCAAACTGTCAAGATTCACTGACAGTTCTAGGGGATTTCCATCATCTATCAATTAACAAGTCTCAGCTGAGTCTGAAATCTCCTACCATGCATTCTGCTGCTGTGGTTTTCCCCACCTGGTGAAATATCACACTTGTCAGTTTGTCTGAACAGGTGGTTTCAACACACTTGTAATTAAGTCTTCCACAAGACTTAATTGTACTATGCAAGATGATAGCTGTGAGTCTCGTGTGGACATTTTACGTGTAGATTTAAATAAAATGGAAAATTCATTTTCTTTATCATATTAGTCACACGCTAGCTGCTCAACAACTACATGTGCCCAGAGGCTACTATATTAGATAGTGAGGACAGAAAACATTTCCTTCATTGCAGAAAGCTGTAGCGAGCAGTGCTGATAAGGACCAATTTCTCCTCAAGCTTATTTCCAGTTATGCTGTATTAAGTACACAAGATGTTACAGTCATTCAGTGAAAATATGGGTATGATTAATCGGATGATTTCAAGAATTAAATACAAAGGAATGCACCATATATATATATATATATATATATATATATATATATATATATATATATATTGGATTTTTGAAAGCATCAAATAAATGAATGCAAACTATGCTCTAAGAGTGGAATATAAGGATTTAACTTTTCAAAACTGTGTTGTAATTTTTTTTAAAGAAATCTCAGGAAAAAAAGGAAGAAAAGAAGGTAGGAAGGCAGCAAGAAAGAAAAATATCAAAAGAAAGAAACAGCTCTGAGGAATTGTAACGTTAAGAAATACAATCAAGCACCATCATTCTTAAACATCAAGTTAGTCTATCCCTGGGCACAGAGAGGCATAACAGAATCAATCTGCAATTTTTCAACTTCCCCATGTAATCTCCCGGATAACATGCTTAGAAACAAGATTTTATGCTACTTTCCTCTTCCCTAACTCCTTCAACAATCTTTTCTCTCCCACTTCACCTCCCAGTTCACCAAAACATAGCACGGCGCACTGCCCCAAGGAAACATCTAGGATTATAAAAGAACACTTTGCAATAGATGCAATTTACAAAATTCTTATAATCAATACACATAATCACATTAAAATACTGCATACAAATTTACCTTTGCTTTTTAATAAAAATATTTAAATATATGTAAATATTTGTGTTGCTTTGATTAATGATGCCCTAGCACTAATGATAATAATTTAACTTAAAGAAAAATGTAAACACAGACTTTCGATAGCAGGAAATTTTGAAAAATTCCTTTTGCAATATTCATTGTTTGGTACCAAAGAATGATACAATTCTTTTGTTAGAAATATGAATTCAAGAAAAAAATATAAATGTTTTTAGGGATAGGACAGCATAATATATTAAGAAGGATCTCGCTTTTGTATGCTTTTACATTAGATGTGGTATTAAGATTCCATCAAATACATTTAAAAGATCAGCATAAGAAAAGTGTTTTAAAATGTTAATATTTACAATGTTCTGCAGTTATAATGCTTTTGCAAATATATACAGCTATGAAAATAAGCATTAGAAGTGTCAGCTTTAACATGGTTGAGACTATACAGTGTTTGAAAATTCCTTCTTTGTCAACTAGTCAGGGAGTGTCTACCATCATTTTTTTTGGGGGGGGAGGTTGATGTTTTGGAATGCTGTAGTACAATTAAATGTTAATCTATATTGAGTTCTTACAGTGTATATGCTCTGTATATATTCCTTTAATTTTAATAAAACATTTTGAGATTAATACTTCTGTTTTTACATGAGGAATTTGAGACACAGACTGGTTAAGTGATTAAGTGAGGGTTACCTGACTACTAGGAAATGAAACTGAGATTTAACCCTATCTAGCATGGAGTGTAGAAAGCGTGTTATACAGTGTCACTTACTTCAGGATGTCCTCTCCACATAAATATTCAGTTGTTGAAAGCTTATTTTTTTAGCCAGGTTAGCAAGTCTTGGAAGGGAAGACCACAACTTATTTCTTGCTGTGGTCTAAAATGCATAGGATTTAGTTTTACATATAAAACATGTTTATTGAACATTTGATGATTATACATTTAGAAATTTCAAGAAGTTTTCTCCCCCATCTAATTCTCACTGGCTCTCTTAAAGCATCTATGATGTAAGAACAATGGTACCCTCTACCCCATTTCATGGAAGAAACCTAAATTCATTTAAAATGAAAACGTATACAAAATGAGGGTTGTGCTATATCTAGGTGGTGCGATTAAGAGTTAGTTTTATCTCTTCTAGCAGAAATAAGATGTTTCTTGTTGATAGTTTTCAATTTAGATTTCTTTCCTATTCAGACTGCTTTGCATGTATTACTCTTGTAATAAGAGAGGAAAACAGTACTCTTATGAAGGTACTATTTGGAAGTCATGACTACATCAAAGGGAAAAAGAAGGGAAACAACAGGTGAGGAAGAAGAGCATCAGCACAGGAGGGCGAGGCAGAGGTCTGGCCGGAACACATGGGAGGGCCCATTGCTCCTTACCTGGTATGGGGAAGCCACAGGGCCCCGGCAGCCCTAAGGGCAGGGCATGTTCAGACAAGGCAAAAGCAAAACATGGTACTTATTAGAGGATTTGAAAGAAATGTCCAGAAATCGTATTCTGTGCATTTGAACTTACATTTTCAAGAAAACGTAGTCACTTCTCACCGAATACTTTTGAATTATATTTGAAAAGGTTTTTTGGCTTGAGCATCTCAGGTAACACCTCTGTCCCCATCAAGGATAGGTGGAAAGGGAATCATCTGGGGGGCTTCCCAATGATACCTTTGAAGCCTAGTATCAAATGGCTGTCTTTTTCTTTTTAATTAGCTATTTTTTTAAAAAAAAAAAAAGAAGTACAGAGGAATAAACCATACCTTGACATAGAAACTTTTTTGAAGGAGTGGTGAGTAACAGCTTATCTGCCATTTCTCCAGGACCCGCACAGCGAGCAATCCCCGGCTCCTTATATTCCGACTTCACCCAGTCGGATAGCCACTGCATGTGACAATCACAGTAAAGAGGGTTGGCTCCAATTGCTCTGGGAAAACACCACAGAAGCACACACACACATACACACACAAGCACAGAAGGATTGTTATTTCCTAAGGGAACAAAATTCGAAGAGATGCTCAACAGAAAATCCCTATAGACTTACAGATGATAACAACTGAGAATAAAATGGAAACATCGGCAATACCCTGATTTAGGTACAGAGGAGATTTAGTGAGTTGTCACTGCTTTTAACAGTTACCTTGTCTTCCCAAGGTCTCCTCATACTTACAGAGGAGGTTTATGTTGGGTTTAAGGATACCCTAGGGCAGACTAACAATTCTTGGATGTATCTATTATTTACCGAAAACACAATCACTGAGTAAAGTTCTGAGGACTCAAATATGAATAAGCATTACTGTTTAACTCTAAAACCTCCCTCTTGCTGAAGAGCTTAGCATCTAGTCACACACAAATAATTTTCATTAGAAAGAAGCACTAGCAGATGTATTTACCAAGTGCCCCAAAAAGCAGGTTGACTTTCTGCAAAGCAGGGCTGGTGGTTAAGAAAGTCTAAGTTTTCTTAGATAGAGTTAAGTAGAAAAGGGATAGCTAGAGTCAAGACGAAAAAGTTGAGATGGAACTTTCAAGTGAACTACTAGTGAATACAGAAGAACAGAGGTTAAAAAAAAAAAAGCATCGAATGATAATGATATATAAAGCTAGTTTACTAAATAAAGCTGATATGAACATTTACCAGTCTGTCATTTTACAGTCTTTCATTTCAGAACTTTGGTTCATATGCAATAGTAGTGCTAGAAAAGTAATCAAGATAACAGCTAATATTTATTACAACCTTTTTATCTGCAAGAGCTGAGCTATGTTATTCACAAGGCTTGTCTCATTTTATTTCAGATACCAACTCCATCAAGTCAATATTATGAACAATCTAATCTGAAGATTAAGACAATGAGTCAAGATAACTTAATTACAGTTTAACAAATTTGCAAAGCTTAGGAACAAGCAGTATACGCCTAAAGTTGCATTAAAAAACCTACCAATTCTGATTAACAACCAATGTCTGATTAACAGTACTTCTAGACTTGCGGTCTAGAAGCATATTTAATATTACTCTTTTTAAAGTAACCCTGAAAATATACTTTTAAATGATAATGATTTATATCTAGCATTTTTAGCACCCAATTTTATCTAAGAATTGAAGTTTAAAAAATGTTATGCTCATATGCATGTGAGAGTCAAACACTTCTAAATTAAAAATGAGCAAAATAATGTTCTTTTGAACCATTTGATCTCATCTCTACTGACATTTACCATCTTTATTATGATGCGGGGGACAGAGAAAGAGAGAATAGAGTAGCGCACTTTAGGAGCTAGGGCACAAAAAGACAAATGCATAAAAAAATACAAAGTAGAACAGATCACACAGCAAAAGAAGATTCCAGTTGTAGTCTGTTGAGGGAGGAAGTGAGGTCATATAAAGACAAGGTCCACTCAACTTAAGCAGCATTTTTCCTATGTAGCCTTTCCTGATCTATGACCCTAACTCCAGTAGGCTCTCCACGTCTTCCTTCATGGTGGCTTCTCTACAGAGAGCGCAGTAGCACTGCACCCTGAGCTAAGGGCTTTATTCTCTGTATTTCATAGAAATGGTAGCCATGTTGGCTTTGATGCTGGTTTTTAATTAAATGCTGGGGCTGAAAGACAAGACAATGGGGATTCTGCTTTAGGGACTTAGTAGTCTAATGGAAGGAAGATGAGCTCCAGGCACCTAAACAGCCTGAAAGGTAGAGGGATAAGAACTCACACTGATAACTGACCTCCCATAAGGCACATGCTGTTGTAACATATTTGACCAGTGAATCCTACTCCACAAACCAACTCCCTTTCTCTGTTTTCTAAGCTTCTTATCTTATTGGTGTTGTGCGATTTGGAAGGGAGTGCAAAGTCATGAAGGACTCAGCAGTCAACCTCTTTCATGGGAAAAGAGTCCCAAATGACACTGATATTCAAGCAGAAACCGCTAACCGCCCAACGCCAATCTCTATCACTCATCAGAGGCTTTGGATCCTAGGGTCAATCCCAGAATTTTTTTCTAGGTTTGCTACCATCTTACTATGATGCTTAGTAACAATGACAATTCCGTTCAATACAAATGAGCAGCTTGGAATTTGGCTCAGTGGCTTAAGTGCCTGCTTGGCATACATGAGGTTGTAAGTTTGATCCCTGGTACTGACAAAAAACAAACAAACAAGCAAACAAACAAAAAACCCCACTGCAGTACAAATGAGCTCTTGGGACCATGATTATCACATATATTTTAATTAATTGGTGGTACAATGGGCGACTATGAAAGAACACACCAGCAAGCCACAATTTACAGGCACACGCCTGTAAATTTCAGCCACATGGAAAGTTGGGGCAGGAATACTGCAAGTTTGGGCTCAGCTTGGGCACCTTAATGAGACCCTAGACAAAAGAGTAAATTAAGGCTGTCTCGTAGAAAGCATCATATCTAGATTAAAATCTTTACATTTTTTTAAAAGATGAAACCAGACTCAGTTTAAGATATAACAATAAAAAGTGTGGTAGAAGACTGTTCTGAATTCACTGAGTAGGGAGAAAGCTACCCTCCACGTGTCCATACTCACGAGCTAGGTACTCACAGGTGTGACAATGCGGAAAGGTCATTGAAAGCCCCTTCTGGCACAGCAGAAATGTCATTTCCATGTAAAGAGCTGAAAGCAAGCAAACACAACATTAAATTTCCTGTACTTCAAAGAACTCAGAGGAATTCCCACGCATTCATTAGATTTTCATTAATGATAAGCATTTTAAGTCAGTGCAGAAAAGAGTCTATTCAGTTAACAGCATCAATACAACAGAGTACATATTTAGAAAAGAAGAAAGCTAGTTTCCATTTTCCCACCTCACATCATCTGTCCAAAATAAATCCCAGAATGAGATTTAAATATAAAAATAAAACTAACACTCTAATAGAAGAAAATGCACTCTTTGGTATAATCCCGAGGCAGGGAAGTTTTTCAAAAGCATGATCTAGGATCCAGAAATCGTAAAGGAAAAGAGGTGAATTTTTGACAATAAAAATCTAGTCATATGGCAGAAATTCATTCACAGAACAGAATGGGAAATATTTGCAACCGTACAGTTCACAAGGATTAATTTCTTTATAAAAATACCTAAAAGATGTGGTTACATAGTAAATGTATAGAGATATCTACATTAATAATGAAGAGACAGATTACCTAATAGAAAATGGGAAAATAATAACTGTGATTTTGTTTAGAATAAGCAGCACAGAGGTTCAATAAACAAAATATACCTAAATGGTCTAGTAATTAAAAATGGACTGGAAAATAATTTTAAATCTATCACATGGAGAAAAATAAAAGGGTTAATGATATTCATTGTTTTCCAGAGTGCTTTTAAAAAGGTACAGTATTAAACATCTGATAGTAAAATGTTTAGTAAATTGGGAAAATCTGGTTTGGGAGGTAAGTTGACACTTAATTTTGGTATTCTTCCAACACATTTGACTGTACCTTCCTACTCTGTCATAGCAAAATGCTAGTATATTTGCACCAAGGTAAATGCATAAAATGTTTCCTAGCACACTGTATAGAATAATGAAAATCTGTAACATAGCCACATTATAGTAAATATGAGGATGATTAAGTTATGGTTCCTCTGACCAATGGGATACTGGGTACCAGTTAAATGTTTAATATTTGTAAACTACACAATAGAAACATTGTAAAGCACATGTTAAAAATGAAAATAGCTAATGGGAGAATAAGGAAAGCTCTTACTTATGAACTTTAAATGTTATATAGCTGTGTGAACACTTCTGGTATAGAAACAAAAACAGAATGCATATAAAAAACAAAAAAAACCCAAATCAAACTATTTTAATTTAAATTATAGGGTGTGGGAGTGAGATACTTTATTTCATATAGAATACATTTAACAATAAAAGTATATTCATATACTGTGTGATTTCTCAAGAAATTGCCTTCCTGCATTTAAAAATTAATTAGAGCTATATGAAAAATGATTTATTGTAACATAATACCAAATAAATGACTAGAGTAGCAACAAATACTACAAAAGGAAAAATTATATTGTCCCCTACAAAGTCCCTGAACAGTGATATAGTAAGATATAATTTTCCTGTTTCCAAGTACAATGATATAGTAAGATACAATTTTCCTATTTCCAAGTTTATGTGAATCCTAATTTGTATATTTGAAAATAGTAAATAATGAACAAAGCAGTGAAATCACAGAAAGATGTCTCAATACTCTAATTCCTGAGAAAAGAGGTAATTTTTCAACATAGAATGCTTACAGTAAACGAAGAGACTTCAATCCATCAAAGGTTCGAGGTGGAATACATCTCAGACGGTTGTAACTAAGAATTCTGAAACCATATACGATTATTTTATTCAGTCATCCAATAATGTCTAAATGTCACTTAAATGTAGGAAATAGGTCATCCAAGCACATTCTATACTGAGAATATTTACATAAAGCATAGTATTTACCTTAGTTTTGGCCCCTTAATATAACATACTCATTTCCTAAATAAAATTTAGAATGTTTCTCACTTCCTACTTTTGCCTCAACCATTCCCATCCTAAGATGTCATTCTCTGAAAGTCTATCTTAAGGATCTCCCCTAATCCTTTAAGGTCACCCCTCACCCCATCACAAAAATAAATTACTGTTTTCTTTTATAGAATCCAACACTCTCTGGTGTCTTCGTTTGTTTTGTTTAGTGAGACTTTGCTTCTCCCAATAGAATTTCCACTCCCTGAGGACAGAGACTGTCTTCTGCACCGGGAGCTGAGTGTGTATAATAGGTGTGTTTTTGTCCCATGAATTAATATATACCTAGTGCCTCTTTCACACTTACAAGGTGAGAAGCTGAGTCATGTTGCTGAAGCTCTGATTAGAGAGGGTGCTTATTCGGTTGTTACTTAAGTCTCTAAAAAAGAAGAAGAAAGACATGGAGTCTAATATTAAGCAAAATAAAAATACTACTAATTCTTAGACAAGACTCATTTTGTTCATAGTTACAGAAGTATTGTTTGCACTTACCTATTAATTGAAAAAAAAAAAAGAAGGAAACCCTGCAGTGGTCTCCAGAGTAGATTGCATTGTTCTGTATATTTATTCACACTGTAACCCACCCTGTACCTCCTGCTGCAGTCAGACGTCTTGTTCTAGCCCATGAAGTGTGGGCACAATGGATATTCTCATTTCAGAGCAGAAGCTTCATAGGAAAGTTTCACCAATTGCTCTGTTTCTCTACCCACAAGACCTGAGCTATACCACAAAGATTTTCTTAGAGGGGACCCGTGATAAGCACATTTGATGGGTGAGAAAGAAGCCATTGTTCTTGAGAATCTCCTCAGATCCACATATTTTATTCTCAGTGATACCTATGCTCACTGACACACACACTCAAATCTGAGAACTGAAGGAAACTCCTTATTTCATTACGTTCATGTTATCATTTAAAACACCTGTGCTTCTGCCCTTGGCTGGGTCACTGCACACAGTTGGCCCACAGTAATTGTTTATTTAATGAATGATTAAGCACTAATTTTAATAATGAATAATTAAGCAATAATTATTCATTAAGTGGAATTATTAAATTAAGATGAATTTTTACCAATGCAATAGTATTTGTATTATGTCACAATTTATATTACATGAACTTGATATTAGTCTCATCATATAGACACATCTATATATTTTCTCTCTCACACACATATACATTCATAATTTCTTCCCTATGTTTATGAAGCATAATCCAAAACATGAATAAACAGAAGATTCAGAAAAGATTAAAGTTATTCATTATGGGTTAAAATATTAAAATACCAGTAAAGTGAACACAAAATTGTGAGAATTGTAGGAAACTTAATGCCACTTTGTAATTCAAAATTTTAAATTCTCAAATTTAAAAAAAAATAAATGCTTCCATTTTAGCAGAAGACATTTGTATGAGTCAGTGGTAAAACTAATTTTGGATCCACAAATTTCATTTCTTATTTCTAACTTGTTTGAAATAATCACATACTATCCCAGAAACAGAAAAAAATACACAAAATCGGTTCTTGCTATCAAATAAGTAACTAGAGGCAGAAGAAGGCATGTTAGAAGTTCTTTTTTTGTAATTCAACCATTTGCTATTTATGTAGTTTGATCCTTCCTACAAATTGGTTGCTTATATTTTATGGAAAATTGAGAGATCAAAGCAGATTAACTAACATCAAGGCACTTAAGAAAAGTTTAAATTGGGACAGGTAATATTTTCTGTTCTTCCAGGTTTTAGAGCTAATTAGAAATAAACTTTCTTACTCTAAGAACACAAGTCTGCCTCCAGAACTAGCCATATTTACTCTGAAATGAAATAGATAAACTAATACAGCATTTTCTATTATCATCTATTATGTTTTTGCTGATTTTTATGTATTTGCAGTTTCATTAATTACCAAGTCTGCTCTAAAATGTGACATTATATGTAACAAGACTAAAACTATCTTAAAATACTATACACATAACTAGATTGAAATGTTTGTACATTTAAATACCTTCTTGTATTTATAACTTGCAGATGGACAGGGGCTGCTTACATTATTTTAGGAGGACAGCAAGCTGAACTTTAAAAAATTAAATATTTTGAAATTTCTATCACAATGTCGGCCTCTTTAGTTTACTTAAAAATAGTATAAATATATATGGATTTTGTGAAATAAATCTCAATACTTATAGCCATGAGTTACGTTATACTGCTTTACCTTAGAAACTTAATATACTAAACCTAATATATTTTCAGTAAAGTTCTGCTATAAACCATCTTTTGCCTAAATTCAAAAACAGATATTGTTTTCTATCTTTCTTTCCTTAGTTTAACATAAAGTAGATAATTTTCTTAGTAAATATATTGAGTTTTACTGTTTGTATAATTTTTGACTAGGTAGATTTTATCTTGCTAGTCTTTTGCCGAATAAAGGGAATCTTTGCTAAGACATTCTTCGGCCTGACTGATATTGGATGAAGACGTGGCCAGCGATCCAGAGCCACAGTGATCAAGGAGGGAAGCATCTCACTGTGAATGATTTATATCATCTGAAAGGCTCACTAAATCTTCTGCCCCTTGCTTCCTATTTTTTTATGAGACAGAATAAGGTAGAAAAATATACTACTCACATAAGTGTTAAATGCTTGTAGTTAGACAGTTCTTTGGGAACCAGCGTAAATTGGTTGCCATCCAAATATCTAAAAATAAGGAAATAATATTACTTTTTTATCATGTAAGAATAGAGACTCCTACATAAATGATAGTGTTTTACTTTTGCTGAAATAAGGAACCACTTGGCAGTTTTTTTTTTTTTCTTTAGGATATCATCCTCCAAGTTGGAATCTTTATTTAAAAGAATGACGAGAAAGATGCATAGTGGTCCATGCAGAATTTTTTGTGGGTCATTATGCAAATTCATAAAACCAAAGACAGGCTGGTGAGTCCCGATTCCTGTGATTTATCTACTATCGCAAAGCAAGATCCAACCGTTCCTATGTTAGTAGGGTTTATTTAATGAGCTATATTTCAATTGGCTTCCAGTTTACCTATGTTTTTGTGGAAACAATACATGACATTCACCCACTAGTAATAAAATCTGGTTCCCATGGTCAAGAAACTCTTCACTGCCTGAATATGTACCAATACACTTAGTCAATAACAATAGATACTTTAGCAAGATACTTTGAACTTTGAACATAATCAGAAGTAAAAATACTTTAAAAACAGTTTTGTCACCCTGTACCACCTCGGTGCTATCAATTTTAAGTGGGTTCCTGGAACATCACGAGGCTTATCAAATTCACAAATGTAGCATGCATAGGTGCATGTGAGTGTGTGCGTGTGTGTGTGTGTGTGTGTAATCACACTCAAGTAGACTTTTTCTTTAAGTAGTCTGAAGAATAGTCAGAATTAAGCTTTTAGCTAATCAGCAAGATACTACAATAAATGTTGGAAGCTATATCCACGATGTCACAAAAAGAAAAGGAAATTTCATCTCCTCCTAAAGACTTCCCAGAGTGCAGACTGCAAAGGGAACAAGTGTCTTCCAGCACCTTGGGCCATCTGGCTACAGATACGCCTGCAAACAATTCTGGAACATTAGAAATGCAGTTTCTGTTAGCTCAGTGTAATGCAGAATCTTGAGATTTTCTGTTGAAACTGGTACTTTCGCTGTACATAGAAGTAGATAAGAGGTTGCCTAAGCTAACAGTCCATTGCTTATGTTTCAAAATGAAAGCAGATATAAAAGGAAAGGCCCAAGTCTTCCAAATATGCAATCAACAGTGTGATGAAGAATTGGGACATAATACAACTACCGATGCCTTCTCAGTTCTCGGCCTTCATCTTTTGACTTCTTTTGACTCCTTTTCTTTCTCCTAGCCAAATTTTCTTTACACCACTAGAGGGAAGCACCATCCCACATTCGTCAGCATTCTTGTTTTATCACAGAAAATGTTTAGCAGAAGGACAAAAAGATTCAGAAAGTACACTAAGACTATTTATATGTGAAACAACCCACAAGGAAAGTTACATGGAATTGATTAAAACTAATGGGTACTATTTACTCAAACTTAGTCCAGCAATATGTATTTTCCAAATTCTTTAATCATTTGGTATAAGGCACGTACTGAAATCTTCTAATACAACCATACGTGTTATTGCTGACAAGAATTGTGCTGACTTGGGAAAGTTCTAAGAATTAGCTTTGTTAAACTCGAATTCTAAGTGATGAGTTCATACTCTTTTCATCTCCATAGCAATCTTTCTTTGGAGGAAAAAAAATTACTTTTCAGTAAGTGGAGGAAAACTGGCTGAGGATTCAACTAACAGAAGAAATACAGATGGCATAAATAAGGTGAATCAAGCAGCTTCTTCAATGGCATTCAGCAGTGAAACTAAAGAATCTTTGAAATGATTCGATGGGGCATGAACAATAGGAATAAGACATAGGCCAGTTAGAGTAGTAGAAGGCAGGATTGAACCATCTACAATGATCTGAATTTTATGCTCCTTGCTGTGCCATTCTTAAGATCAAGACTTTGAATATAGAATACACAGCCATTTGTCTTCTAACAGTGCAAGCTAAGGGACTATGAGATCTCCTGAAATAAAATATACTAAAATAAAAACTAAGTAGTTAACTACACAGATGCACAAAGCGGTGCTTACTGTTAACTACTGTGATCGGGAGTAGAACTGAACACTTGGTGGAAGCCCAAATCTAAGAGGGTTGCTCTGTGCACATGCGCTAAGATGATGCTTTCTTCTGCTAAGTGTTCTATTCAGGAGCGAAGCAGGATCTGTGAACTCCTTGTGATTTGAAAAATAAATTCCTTGAAAACTGAAGTGCTATCTTCCTCTTTGGAAGTTGCACGCTGCCAACATTTTATCAAGCTGCTCATTTGGAATACTTGCATGCCTCTGAATGAATTATAAGTATGCATCTGCATGAATTAAATGTAAATTTAAATCATTATTGATCCACGGTTCCACATAAACAAAAACAAAAAGTAAACAAAGGCAAAATGACTCAATTGGATCCTTTTCAAGGATTTGTGCATCAAATTTTAGTATACGTATAAAGAGATGAGATGAAGGGGTATGCATGCATTATTATTCAAACAGTTTATTCTCTGATGAATTCATTCTGTGTATGTACCATGTTTGCAGCCAGAGGAGTGTGAGCTGAAGGTTCGAAGTTTGAAGGATTAGACAGATACGTACATATTGGCCACATAATTTGTATATAAGACATGAAAATGTCAGAGATAATTTGCTTCCCACCCTCTGGGATCTGAAGGACTCTGATTGCAGTTTTAAAAAACAGTATCTTTTTTTAAGGAAAAAAGTTATGACACTTTCTTCACATCCTGGACAATTATTTTCCTAGGGGTCATAACAGTAATGAAGAATTAACCATATGGCATGTTCCAGACACTGTAAATAAATTAAATACAAAAAATTTCCCAAAGTGTATTCACCAGAACATTAGTCTTGTAAAATGATCCACAAAAATAGGGATATGGAGACAAGTAAGAATAGGAGCTATCTAAGATTTTACTATCTTCGCTTGGAGTTTCATGGGTATCTCAGTGTAATAAAATCACCTGGAAGTCCCACCTGGAAAAAAGAAAAACACCTAACCTATAATTCCTAAAGATCTCTGAACTTGCCTTTAAAATTATTGGTACATGATTTCACACAATAACTATTAAGCATTCATAGAATGTAATTTATCAACAGGATTCTAAATGGCTTCATTTCACCTCTATTTGCCTCGATGTGTAAAGCAATAATTGTCATGGAAAGGGTAAGAGAAGCTCTACTTACAACTCTGTGACATCTCTTGGAATTCCTCTGGGCAGGACCTTCAAGCCTTTGTTGCTACATCGGACTACTGTATCCAAGCAAGTACATTCCGTAGGACAACGAGAGAGTGGGGAGCAACTATTGTCGTCATTTCCTAAATTGTCAGAAGAAGTACAGAAAACCTCAGATCTGTGGGGCTTTTTTGGAGGGCAAGAAGGATTTTTGTGTCATTAAATAAACAAGCACACACAAAATACATACATATGTACATACATACATTCATGCATACCAGACTGCTGAGCCATGTCATGAACACTTATGTATAAAGTGATATATATAATATATATATATACATACATACATTCCTTAATAGCACTATTTTCAACATGCCTAGTGCACAATTTAAGAAAACTTCAACAATTTGTCTTACCAATATAATTATAAGATTTATTTGGTCGGTATAATTTCAGTGATGATATATAAATATAAACTGAATGATAGAAAGTTATATGGAGACAGACATGAAGACACATACAGCAACAGATTAACTTCACTGTTAAGTGAAAATTACAAGCATCCCTCATTTTAAAACACAGAGCTCAAATTAGCTCTCTGTTCACTGGCTATAATTACGGAACCAGCTCTCCCTACTTTACAGGGCTATTGTGAGAATCAAATGCAATGATGCAGAAAGAGAACATCCAAATGTGAAAAAATATTACTTTGGTCACATTTACTAGACTTTCTATTTTATAAATCAATTGCCATTTTCATTGGAAAAGAGTAGTTCCTAAAAGACACGCTGAGGATAATAAAGAAATGTTAAAAATGAAGCAGCATAAACGGTATCCACCGCAAAGTGGAAAGCAGAAAATCTTGTAAGATAAAGAAAAACACGCATCAGTTAGATTGGAAATGTAAAAGAGCAGACAGAGAAAACAGGTGCCCTGTTGTTAAAACAAAGCCAACAACAGAGCAAAGCAAAAGACACACAGCCGTGCACGATGCGCTGAACCGAGCTAGGACCAGCCACATCCACGCACGGAAGGACATCATCACTGCCACGTGAACGCCAGATGGTGAGAGGCGGGACGTGCTTTTCTTACCGTCGTCACAAGTGAAGTCCTGAATGGCCACATCCTGGATGGGGATTTCTTTGAGGAAGTACGGTTTCTGACATCGAGGATTTCCTGTTACTATTCTTTTCTTCCTGAGCCATTCTCCCAACCACGCCAGGTAGCAGTTACAATTAAAAGGATTGGCCAAGAGGTTTCTAAGCATCACAGGCAGACAATGCAGTGTTTAATTCAGTTTCATTTTCTTACTGCTCAAAACCCCATGCTACCATTTTTCCACACTATTTCTGCTGGAATAATTCACTTTTAGTCTTATTCTAATCCTCCAATTCACACTCAGTCACATGAAACATATGCTATGCATACTTTTGCTAAATATTTATGTCTGTAAATTAATAACAACGATACTTTCACATAAGGTAATTCTTCAAATAATTTTATGCAGAAAAATAAAGTGAAGGCAGCAATTTAGAGTTTATGCTGTGGATCATGATGGATATCTCATCTAGAAATAATTTAAACTTGTCAGAAATCTGACTTACTGTCAAACTTCTCTGTGCTGATAATGCAGTAATTTAATATAACGATGAAAGCTGATTACCTTATATTATTGAGTTTAACCTGACAACAGCTATTTCATTAATTCGTCATCTCAAGATTCCCATCTCTTATTTGCTCCAGAGAATAGGTTTCCTATCTAAACTGACAGCTGAGTTGATTAAATGCCAGTTATAAAAATGAATTTACTTCTACAAATTGCAATACTTTTGGCATCTCACCACTTCAGCACAAACCTATTGGCAATCCCATTATTTATAAACATGCCACCTTTAATATGCACAAATTAGTCACTCTATGTAAAATGTCACATTTTATGTGGAAAAAGGATTAAGTGCTTTCCTGATGGATGGATGCTTCCCTCAAATTATTTCTTCACTGACTTGGACTATGCTAAGCATGGTTTTATTCTTTCTGTTTTTATTCCCCTTGTGTTGGTTTAGACTGGTGTATCTGGATGCCATTTCTGGCCAGGGAATCATCAGTTGTAAGTTTCATAATTCCAAGCACTGCTTTTCAGATAACAGCATACAATAGGTCTGAAATACATTGTTTAGAAGTGTGTGTGCGTGTTGACATTTTCTGAGTTCTGTCTTTAGGTCAACAAACTTTTCTTTTTTTTTGGTACCTGAAATCAAACTCACAATCTCATGCCTGCCAGGCAGGTGCTTATGCCATTGAGCTAAATCCCCGGCTCAACAAACATTTTAAAGCTGTCTACGTAAAAATATTTTCTTTGATGGGCTCTACCGATTGCTTCAATATTTTCCTAATATCACAGTAAATGGCCTCTTGTAAACACATTTTATTGTTGGCCTGGTCATCATTTTAATATATCTCTTGTCATTGTGAATGGCACTTTTGAGCATAGTTTGCTGGCGATAGCACTGTCAATTGATTTTATGATTATTTATACTAAAATACTTCAGTGTGAAAATACTGGAGAAAATATAACATTTCACTTATTTCTAGTGCTTTCAAGTTATAATACATAATTTTAAAATTTAGAAATTAAGCCACACCATTGAGAACACTGCCATAAGCAAGAATCGACTGAAAAAATGGCAAAATTTTATTTAAAATTTAATTTAAGATTGTAGGTAATATTTTTAGGAACATCAAAATAAATTTAGCATGAATAAATCTATCATTTTAAAAATACCTACAATCACATTTTTATGAAATACCTAGTAAAACATTAAAGTACTATTAGTAAAAATAAGAGATATAATGCACTGGCTCAAGTCATACATAAGCAAAGACTACTTTTTCATACTTACAGAGTAGATAAAGAATGGAGAGTATCAAATGCTCCTGGGGCAATCGTAGTAATCTGATTATCATAGAGAGAAAGCAAACGCACAGAACTGAGGCCTACAAAACTGTCGTTCCCTACACAGCTTATTCGATTACTTCTCAACATCCTGGGGAAGAAAGAGAAGGCATTGTTATGGAAATAAAGCATCAGGCAATCAATACTGTCTATTTGGAAAGCAAATAATCCTTTTCAAGTAGGTAGACTTGATTCCTGTTTTTTTGAATGTTCTCTTGCCATTAGAAATTGCTACGCACTGACAACATCTTCTGAGAATGAAATGCCCAGAGTCATCAATGATGAAACTCAATTGCAGAAGGCACCTGGTGAGCCTTCCTGGATTTACAACCCCAGGAAGAGAGAAAAGTGTTTTATTTTTCTGTTGCTGTAATTGTGTTTGCACGGTTGCATAATGTCCTACCTAATCCACCTCCAGCACTGTGAATCCTTGGAGCGCTGTGATTTGTTTATTCAGGGTCCTATGACATTTGAGGTTGAACAGAAAGGAGAGAGAAAAGAATCAATAGCTGCTGCACAGGAAGAGCTGAGGGCATCTCAGGGACTTAAGAGACTGCCAGTAGCAAACAAGATTCTGGGGAACCAGACATGACTGAGTAGCCACAAAGCTTGCACAAATCATTTTATATGTGAAAGTTTATTTATTGTTTTTATGTTCAGAACCCCCAAGAGGCAAGAGCAATAGATTCCAATTGTATGCATGAAGTTTAAATAGCTTTGCCTTGAGGAAACTCTTTTTCACATATTGCTACTAGTTGAATTAACACTAGTTGTCATTTCCTCATTATTAGTAGTAAAGCACTGGTCCAGTTCACAATTCTTTATTGAGTTATTTATATATGAGGCTTCAGAAAGAAGCAAAAAATACCTCTAGACTCCCCCATAAAATGTACAGTTTCCTTAAACCTTATTCATACATCCAGAAAAGTTAATGCATTCATTTTTATAAACAAGAATTAATGACTTAGAAGTCTGCAGAACAGAAGCCAGTATACTATAAGAAAAAAAGGCAAAAATAAATGAAAAAAAAAAGTATTTCTTTAAAACCCTAGATCACCCTGTAATAAGCAAAAATGGTAAACTTTTGCATCCAGCTAAGTCAAAGGTGAGGCTGTGACTTCCTTCGTAAGGCATCACTTTGTGTTAAGAAACAGGCACAACAGAAAAGTATTCATA
>RJWM01001944.1:0-86291 GCA_004363535.1 Dasyprocta punctata | reverse complement strand
CTCCTCTAGAAGTTGGAATACCCCAACTTTGGTTCTAGACTGCTCTATTTTGTCGATCATGCCAAAACTGCATTAAGGAGTAAGCCAAAGTGTTCTGTCCCAGACACTAAAACATAAGCAGCACAAACACATCATCAAAAATAAAATGCAAGGAGAAAGCTGCATCCTGATAAGCCCTCTCAGGGAAAGTTTTGTGAATGTAACTAGTCAGAAGGAATATTCTGGCAAGTTTTTTGGGATCGTGTTGTGGACTGCATTTCCTTTCCCCAAATGCATACCTTGAAGCCTTTCCTCCCCCGTGTGGCTATAATTTGGATAGAGCATTAAGAAGGTAATTAATGGGGCCGCTTCTGATAATGCCACCCACATTATAAGGGGAAAAGACACTAGAGAGCTCATGTGCATTCTCTCGTTAATTCCACATGAGCACCAGATCGAATTCCTGGGAGGAGGCGGCGGGAGGATTGCCTGTACAGGGTAAGAACACTGTTTCACCACAAGCTCACACTATTGGCACCTTGATCTTGCACTTCCAGCCTCCAGAAGAATGAGGAATAAATTGCCATGCTTAAGCCTTCCACTCTAAGGTTCTGATTACAGCAGCTGGAGTAGACTAATATGGATGCATTTATAGCTTAATTTCCTATTCTTCTACACAGTATTGCTCTACCAGGAAAACCAGGAAAAATGTTCCAGTAACCACATACAAGTTGCTCAACTGCTGTGGAAGAAAGGAGGCCTCTGCTGGTTGCAGGGTTTGTTTTTTGCTGAGTTTACTGGGATAGTTCAGGGGAAGATGAAACACAGCCACCTATGGTCTACCTTCTGTGACCTCCTCTCCTCCCAAGTATTTCTTACAATAAAAGAATGGAGAAAACATTTGCTCGTCACTTTGGAGGGGCAATCAGCTAGCCCATGGAAGGATCTACAGGTCCCAGGGTGGTTCTGCTGGGTGTTAGGATCTACGCCAGTGATGGTGAACCTATGGCACACACGCTACCATGGGTTACTTGTATCATTAAAATCTCTAAAATGTTTGCCATCACTGGCTTCCTGAGAAGCCCAAGAAACATAATACTTCCCTTACACATTACAGTCTTTTTAACTGGGTGTGAACTTGCAATGCTATCAACACATCTTAATGTTAGGGCCAATGCTATTCTCCCTGATCTTCCTATAAAGACCAGCAATGGACTCCCTGGCGCTGAGGGTAGCAGCGATTTTGGTTGTACATGGCTCTCCAGGTCTAGGGGAGACAGTGCATTGTAATCACCAACAGGTGCTTCTTGCTTACATAGAGTTTTCATCATGTCCTCCAAAGCCTGCAGAGTTTGGATGGTCCCTCTTTTTATCCTTAGTCTACTGCTTTTGTCAAACATGCTCACACAAAACAAAGATATTGAAAATGTATATACAACGTAGAGAACCCAAGTAATCCAAAACTGCTGTGCTTACTTGTTCAATCCAATTCCCAATCTCCTTGGCCAACGGCCTTTTGAAAAAATGAAGAACCTCCCCACCCTGAACAAGTAGACAAAATTCACCATGTTTTCTCCACAATGCATAGTAAAAATTGGACCCCTGGCCACCGCTGCTTTTTGCTAAGACCTTATGCTCAGGGCAAACAAATAGAGTCTCTGGACAAGTTGTGAGAGGTACTACATTTCAAAAGTTAGTGTTCTTGAAATTTTCAGTCCTTGGACCAAAAGTGAGTATAAGGTGTAAGTTTTTGAAGAAAAGAGAAGAGAATGATCAGTGAGGTAGAACAGGGAAGCCAGATCAGTATGAGCTCTGTAGCAAGGAGGATGTGTTTTGTTGAGGACATAGTAGTCAGGAAGGGCTCTCAGCAACCCACAGAGGACAGCCATATAGGAATAAGGGACTTTGCCTTCCTAAAAGGTGTGTGTATGTGTGTGTGTGTGTGTGTGTGTGTGTGTGTGTGTGAGTGTGTGTGCATGTATCTAAGAAAGTGTGGAGAGAAGGAAAGAGACAGAGAAGAAAAGAGACAGAGAAGAAAAGAGACAGTGGGCAGAACAGGAGAGGGTCGCACCTTCCCAGGGTTCTAATGACCAGTACCTTCCAACCTGCTCGTAGAGTGACAATGCAAATCAGGACACTCACAGAGTTTTGAGGCTTTCTAACCCTTTGAACATCTTATGCCGAACGTTTTCCAAGCGGTTACTGGTGAGAAGTATTTCATTCACTCCAGATGCTCCTTCAAATGCTCCCTCTTCAATATCTGTAATCTTATTGTTGCTAAAATTGCTAAATAAAAATAGTTGAAACAAAGGTTATAAACAATATCTTTCTCTAAAAAAAGGGCACTAAAACAACAGCCTTGATCATTTTCTTCCATGAACAAAGTCTTCCACAATCTCTCAGTTTATTGCCGTCCAGTCCAGTGGGAGTTGTGAAGAGACACCCCTTTTCCGTTCTATGAAACTCATGGGACATTAAAACAAGAGGCAACATCTGTGGTAAGAAATACAAGACTGATTGCTGCCAAGATGATCTGTAATTGTTCCAAGGGGCATAACATACTTGAGGCTGGGTAATGGGTTGCATGAAACTTTATGTTCTCTGTAAAATTTAATAAAGAATTTTTTCATAGAAATATCCCCACTTAAAACTGTCGAATAAATTAATGACTAAAAGAGGCAATCAGAGAGAATAGACTAGACAGTTCTAGTGTTTAGATAGCATCAGAGATATGTTCAAATATAGATTTATACCCAGTTAAACTTCTCGAGTAATACTGTGCCGAGACAATCAATTTAACTCTCCATATTTTATAGAAAATCAAATATCACAATTCCTGCCCAATACTATAATGCTTGCCCAGAGGGCAAGTACAGCCTCTTGTCCCAGTACAGGCTCTTGTTTGACTTTTTCACTCGTCATTCCAAGACCTTAAGTGCCCTGTAAAACAAGATAAATTTTATGCATTTTCTATGCGTCTAGAAGTATTGCTCGAAGTGGCTGCTCAATAAATATTTGCTGCATTAAAAGTCATTTTAAAGCTAAAAAGAAAGTGCATGTGGTAATCAGTGAAAAGGGAGGGCAATCAATAGATTAGAAAACATTTGGGGGTAACATACTGCAGAGAGAAGCTGTACAGGCAGATTCAGTCTATTGCACTACTTGGGAGTCTGAGAGACCACGGGCCAGTTTTGTGTGTGAACACACAAATGCTGTGGGAGAAAGCTTCTCTCCTCAAATTCTTCCTCTTGTGTGAAGGGGCTTCCTGTCCTTATATACATGCTCTCCTCTCCTGCCACTCCCTCACTTCTTCTCAGGGGTGCAGAATACAAAGCATGCTGAAAGTGCTCAATTTAAGAGCTTATTTTAAAATATGAATTGTGGACACATATTAACACAGAAGAGCTATGAAGCCAGTTTACCAATCATTAATTTTGACTGTCTTCTAATGAAAGTTTAATGAAGCAAAAAGTCAAACAGTTGACATGAATGTGCTGAAAGAGAAATAACAGCATGGTTTGGGGAATAGTAAAGGAAGTTACAAAACATCGCTGAAGCCATTTTAATGTGCTTAGATTGCTGGATTCCTGCTGTGGCCACATCACAGACCAGCTGTCTGCCTTAGAGTAAGATGCTAAGGCTTTGGCTGGCACTTTCTGAACACATGGAAACATTCCTTTCAGAGATTACTCTATATTCGTATCATGAGTAGCCATGGGATGGAAATTTCCCTGGCTTTTTTTATATTTTCCTGTTTCCAAGAGAAACTTAGATAACTTTAAAGGGATGGGAAAAAAAAAAACACAACAAAACGCTAGGGGAATTTAAAAGATCGCTGACAAATGACTTACATCTTACGTAACTGAGGAAGTTTCTTAAAGATTCCTGTGGCTTCCAACACTGTAAATTCATTATTATTGAGACGCCTAGAGAAAAAAGAAAGAACAGGAAGTTTCATTACTAAGAGTTACAAAGAGATTACATTTCATTTAACACACTGAACTGTAATATTATTTAATGATAATTCTAAAATAAAATATAGTATAAATATCACAGAGGATTTATGGACAGTAGTGATTTTTTTGGCATTTCTCTCAAATTTTAATTATAAAATAAAACACATTAAGAAACACACAGTAAGGAAAACTAATAATGAAAACCAGCTCTCTCTCATTCAGTAATCTCTAGAAGAATGTTTTCCAAAATTTTTCTCACTATTTCCCATCCAAGACATGTTTTTATACATTTTTTTTCCAAATTACTTGCTCCTTTTTTTTTAAACTGCAGATTTGTTGAAATATAAATCACATAACATAAAGTTCATCCCTTTGAAGTGTACAATTTAGAGGATGTTAGCGTATTCACTAATTCGTGGAACCACCTCTGCTGTCTAATTCCAGAATATTTTCATTACCCTCAAATAAAAATCTTCAAAATCATCACCAGGTACTTCCTTGGATAATCCTCAACCCCACACTCCCATAAACATACTCCGGCTTTGGCAACTAACTTACTCAATGTTTTTCCAACCCTGGGCACTTCACATAAATGGAATCATTTAAAAAGTGGCTTTGTGTATTTATCTTTTTTCACCTTTTTTCATCATTTTACATTCCTATCATCAATGTCTGAGTATCCTAATTTCTCCCACTTACTGTGGCACCTTTATTTTAATTTTATAGGCATTTCACTCTGTGTATCTTGGTATCTCCTTGTACTTTTAATTTTAATTTTTCTAATGACCATGCCAAAGGAAATTTTCATATGTTTAGTGGTCATTTGTGTATCTTCTTTGAAGAACTATGTATAATGTACAGATAATTTAAGCAATTTTTATTGCAAAATTGTCAGAATTTCTCATATATTTTAGATATAAATTTCTTACCAGATGCATTATTTGTAAATAGTTGCATCTGAGTATTGATTTTATATTCATAATTGACAAAATATTAATTTAAAAAGACATACTAAATATTTTGCTGAAATCTACATTAGTAATTAGTTTCAACTATAATTCTTGATTGACAAATAAGCTCATTTAAGACATTATCATGCCAAGAGAGGCTACTTGTTCTTTGCAACATTATTAGAAATAAACATAAATATCTACACTATTGTTTAGAAAAAAATAGTTCAGGGCTTCTGCTGTATGATCTGCATGTATTTCTAAAAGTCCTGTAGTTATTAAATAGCTTCATGCACTAACATACAAAAACAACCACTATAACCACAAAGGAGTTAGTTTTTGTCTAAGCTTTGAAAGGCATAACTTTAGTTTTAATTAATCAACTTGCTTAAAATTCATTAAGTAACAGACATGTGTATAGGCACAGTGGGAGATAAAACATAACACACATTCCCTGCCATCAAAGAGCTATAATCTAGTTGAAGACAGAAGGATTATACACACAGAGAGAGACAAGTAACTTCGCAAAGCAGTAAATGACAATTACCAGATGGTGCCATATATAAGCACTGCTGAGGCATACACGAAATGAGATGTCACAAGATTTTCCTTGAATATTTAGAATACTAGCACTAAAAGTCTTGTCTTCATAAATAAAGTCAATAAAGACAAACCATATATAAGCACAGAATCTACAAAGATCCTACAAAGAATTTTAGCACTTATACATCCTAGGTTCTATGTTAGGCTTGTAAATCTGAATCTGTTCATATTCTGCCTTCGGCTTTCCCTACTGTGCTATCCATTGTCCAGAAAAAAATAACTGCCCATAGCATTTTTATCCCTGACAATCACTAAATTTTTCTACCTGTGAGTCAAGGAAGGAATTAAGTAGATTAAAATAAAAAAGACTGCATAACTAGATTTTTAATTAACTGGGATTCAAGATGGTGAATTTCAAACTACTTTATTTGGTTGTTGTAAGGATTAAATCCTTTTTAAAAAACCTATTAAGTGCTTAGAAATGAATTTTGAGAAAATATATAATATGAATCAAATAATCGCTGTTATTATTGGTATTCTTAAGTGCCAAATGAATTCTGAGAGTTAAATTAATTTTTAATTGTATCTTCAGCTGGAAGGACGAACTAAGATATCCTCTAATATAGTCTCATACAAAGAAGAGGTACATCAATGCGATGTGCTTTAGTTAAAATTAATATGATTATTGAGAATAATAATGGCAAGACAAAGTTTCACATGCTTTGATGCTTTCACTCCCTCCTTCCCAATCAGGATTTTGAGACAGGATGAACTTACAGCTCTGCCGTGTACTGGGGAATATGATCAGGGATTTTGTTCAGCTTTTGATTGGAGCAATCTACTGTGGTCCCTTCACAGCGGCACTTTTCAGGGCAAGCCAAATCTGCAAAGCAGTCTCCACTTAATTTTGATCGATAATCTTCTGTACCTATTGAGAATTCAAGCCAAAGAAAAAGATACTGAGTCTAAAGATTAGAATATTCATTAATTTGTAGGAAGGGAAAAAAAAAAGTAAGATAACTATCGATTATGCAGTAGGGAGACAACTTAGGGAATTTTGGTCAAAGGATGTCAAGAGAAGGTTAAAAGAAAGACTTGGAATTTTCTGGAAAAAAGAGTGACCAGATTTACACAACAGGAAGACATTAATAAAGTTGAGCTTTTCACAGCTGTACTTTCTGCTGATCCAGTTCTGAGCCATTCTAGCCTATTGCACAGCTAATCACACAATGGCTGTTAATTCTTAAAAAGTTTATTTTTTTTTCTGGGTCAAGAATTGAAAATGTATACAGTCATAAACATATTCCTGTATATCATTATGAATTAGGGCTTTCAAGGCAAATAGATATACTAAGGTTTGTAAATTTTTCTGTGGACTTTTATTATTCTCTCCCTCTCACATAATCTTCAGAAATGCCTAAAAAGCCCTCTTTTTTTATTTTGATTTTATGAAAAGAGACAAGTTAATCCTGACTTGAGCCTCAGCAGCTTGTCATGCTGTAGAAAGCTGCGTGACGTTCCATGGTGCTTGACGGAACCATGTTTTACTCATACCTCGCAACCACATGGTTAGATCAAGCACAACAGAAAATCTCGCTACATTATCACTACACCAACCACTAGGCCAAAGGGAAGACCAAGAGGAAAGATGAAGGGAAGCAGGAGAAAAGCTACAGACGTTCTGGAAACGTAATACTGTTTACGTGACATGCATTCTTCCCGCAGAATGTTTATGACCATAGTAAGTGTATTACTACCGAAGATTTCCTGGAAACACAAAAAAGGGGCTATGCTGAAAGGTGCCTCCACCATTCCTCAGAACTGCAGCATTCAGGAAGGACATCCAGGAAGAAGTTGAAGGTGAGCTACAAGGACAACAGGGAAGCTCAAAAGATCTGGGGCTTCTTGAAAATTAGGTGCAAAAGACCAAGACTAGAAGAAGGTACATCAGGATGGAAAAGGGAGGACATTATATTTCAGATCAGATACTTTTACTTACAGCCCAAATGGTGAATTCCTGCAAAAGTAAAGATCACCAAGAAGGAAAGAAAGAAACAGTAATCCCAATTAAGGTTAATAGACATACATACATGGATCAAACTATTCTCCCTGTCTCCTTTACCATGGCAATTATAGGGGGACGGCATGGTGTGATGGGATTTGTCATGCTTTGTAAAATTCAGAATAACTTTCTGAAGCATGATAGCTTTAAAGGAAGAGCAATGGCATAAAGGATGCACAGTACAAATTAAGTTCTTGTCGATTTCTTTTAAAAAAATGAACTCTCTGCAGGGCACATTTTCTTTTGAGTTATGGCTCTATTTGGAATGCCACATAGGATGGTAGTAAGTAAGCACGCATGTAAAAGTGAATAAAAATCAATCACGAAGGTCCTCAAGGACTATCACTGGAACATTTGATTAATCTTGAGGTTGTAGCTTACAATGTTTTTGAATGACCTTCCCAATTTACAAACAATTTAGTGAGAATAGGCTAAGAATTTCATTAGAAGTTTGCAATGTCAAATATAACCATTAGATTATATTTGGCAATTAAAGTCATCATATTTTTGAGGATCTGTTCTATTGTGCCTTCAGCTTTAGTCTACAATGAAATAAGGGTACAATGATAATGAAGTCTAAGTGACAGGTTCACTGAATATATTCAGATAATCTGCGTTCTATACTATGAAAATAATGGTGATTTATGGTAATTCATTAGATAGATTTAAATTTCAATTAAAGTTTTGGAAAAAATAGGGTAAATGAGGCCCAAAGAATTTTGTTCTATTTTCCCTTTTATTATTAATTTTAATAATACAAAATAAATTATTAAGAATTCAAAGTTAATAACTGATATCAGATAGAAGTGTACTGTCAGTGGCTAGTTTGGCTCCTATCAGCTGGTAAGAGGAGAAAGCTATATTAGAATATTTTTAAAAAACCTGAGTTTTGTTCAGTACTTGGTGAATTAGAAATGCTGGTTTCTAAACATTTGGTAAGGTATATTTAAATAGAATAATTTGAATAATTTTTCAAAATTATATTAACCATTATAACTTTAGAATTTAAATCATATTGATGTATTATTCTATGGGTGGTCTGGTGTTCAGAATATAGCATTTTTTAGTTAAGTAATAGCTGTTAGATGACTTTCCACTTAATAATTGGTAAAGAACAATAAATTTTAAATATTGCCAATGAAGACAAAACAACTGTTCTTTTCAACATGTTGCTTTGTTTTACTGGGAAATAAAATATGTAAAAATTATTTAATCATTCACACTTCACGGAATGAGTAATATGACAAAATCTGTTAAATGGGTGAAATTATTTAGAATATAATTCAATAATGGCAACCAACAAATATCTCTTTAATACAGACACCATACTCAAAGCTCTTCATAAGAAAATACGTATGGTTTCACACACTAAACACTGTAGAAATATCTTATAGTTTTAAAAATATAGTATAGTCTAGAATATACCCAGGAAACGAATGCAGCCAATCGATATTTAACATGTAGTTTTTCTATAATGGCTTAAAACAATCAAAAGGCATTTAACACAATTGGCAGGCAAG
The DNA here is from genome assembly GCA_004363535.1 of Dasyprocta punctata. Classification (NCBI taxonomy): domain Eukaryota; kingdom Metazoa; phylum Chordata; class Mammalia; order Rodentia; family Dasyproctidae; genus Dasyprocta; species Dasyprocta punctata. Next base: position 77,281 of record RJWM01001944.1, on the reverse strand, counting down.
GAAAAAAACAAGTGAAGGAACATATTTTAAAGAGCTAGCTCTAGAATCATCAGTCTTGAGAGTGTTAAGATCGAAGTAATAAAATATTGTAATCATTATTCTTAGAAACATTTACCCATCTGCCTAAATTATTCAAGGCATTTAGGGCTTATGAACTTCTTAATGCTTTCATGATGGACAGCAATAGTCTTTTTGTGGTGTTATATTCCAAGTCTGGATATGCAAGATTGTACAGTTACAAACAAATAAGGAGCACGTGTATTCAAACCAGCATGAAGCTGTTTTCTTTTTTGCTTTGTTTTGTTTTGGATAAAACTAAGCAAAAGAAAAACATACACTTTTAAATATAAAGAGCCTTAAAATTCTTCTGCTGAAAATGCAATTTTCTGTGTTCACACTGAATTCATGTAGAATTAGCTCTTTGACAATAGAAAGGCCTCTGTCTTTAAAACTAGCTCAGTAAGCTAAATTTTAAAAACAGGCTGAAAGATCAGATATACAATGTAAGGAGAAAAAAATGATTTCAGTAGAAAGCCGTAAGTTCAAACATTTTAGCTACTGTGAGAAATTGTAGATAATGTGCCACAGTGAAAGGACGAGAAAAGAAGGTGGGAGTTTAATAATAAATATGTTTAACATCAGAAGCTGCATGCAAAGGTCAGGTTTTCAGGAAACAGCTACAAGTGATCTATGCATAAGTCAGTCTATCTACAGAGGACCCACTGTACTTTCAAAAGCATGCATATCAGTTTTAGGAGCTATATTTCAAAAGGTGAGGAAAGGGTGTTTGCGGTTAGTCCTACCAACGAGCAAAACCTACCTGGAATGAAATACTGTTCTTTAGCTAAATAAAAAAAGAGAAAAAAATAGAAGATGCACCTGAATGTCAGCAAGCAGAGATATGATCTATATTAGACTAAGAATGGACTAAAGTTACTATAGATAACTAAGTGAAAAATGTATATTCACAGCAGTGGTTGAAGTATAATAATGTTCAATGGGCAATAAATACATTTATAACCATGGACAGTAACTAGCCTGGCATAGACATTAGCTCTCTAGTATGAATGAACTGACGAATGTGAAATAGGCCTGGAATAGTTAAGTAGCACATTACCAGAAACACAAAGAACACAGTCTATCTCCAGAACATAGAAAAATTATAACAGAGCAAGAACTATTATTTCAATAAACTAAGTTTTTTTTTATTTTTTAATAATACAATGCATTTATATTTAGCTTTTTAGACAAATATAACATTATCAAAGTGTGAAAAGTTGGCCTTTTGGGGAAAGTGACTCCTCAGAGATCTATTCAAACTAAGGAATGCAAATTAACAAAGTGCACTCAGTGAGAAGAAATGGACAAGAGGATTTTTCCCCTCCCACTTTGGAGCCTGAACAAACCATGGAACCAATTTTCCCCTCACTTTCTGAAGAAATGGAAGCATGGCTGATTCTTTGAATTATATGAAGTTGGCTAATAGAGAATAATATAACAAATACGGGTCTTCATGTATTTTAAAGTCATTTCGAGTTGGCTGAAAGCCCTTTGTTACGTTTAAACCTTATCAAAATGGTGTAAAGAAGCCAGACATCTTTTTCACTTAGTCACTATCCTATTTCTTCTGCTGAATATAGTGTTAAAAATGCTACGCACAGAAGTACTAGATGAGTCGTGGCTAAAAGTCTCGTTTTTATTTTATTTTTTTCCTGTAGAGGCAGAAGAGAAAAAAATATGATTCTACAATGTTTGGGAGTCAGTCATAGGATTTGGGTAAGTCTCACATGACCACTGTTGTTTTTGTCACAAGGGAAAAGTCTCAGGAAACAAGAAATTACCTGAACAACGGAACTTCTTGCTTTTGATCTGTCCAATTCTTTTGTTTGCCAGGCGGCGGGGGCTGGTACAGCGGGCACCGCTGGTCTCAATTGGGTTGGTATGGAGATAATCCGCCAGCCACTTCAGGTGGCAGTCACAGATAAAGGGGTTCTGGGCCAGATGCCTTTCAGAAACACAGAACAGTTTCATACATGATTGCATTGGGCTCAACTCTTACATTCAGGAAAACAAACAAACAAAAACATTGCTAACTGAAGTAGCTCCAAATCGTGTATACATACATAGTTTGAATGGCACGGAGAGGTGAGAAGGTCCCCTTGGCAATGGTCTGAAGCTTGTTGTCATACAAGGAGAGAAGGTTCAAGTTGTGGAGATCCTGAAAAGCATCTACCCGAAGGCAGTTTATCTTGTTGGCATTCAATAATCTGTTTAATTAAATAGTTGCAAAATTAAAGTGTAGCAACCCATTAACTCACCTGCAAGATTTTGTCTTTCTTGAGAAAACCCAATGAAGAAATGCACGCCTTTTAACCTCAACATTAGCATTTTAACTTTAGCAATGGTTTAGGGTTTACAGGTTATAGATTTGCAGCTTTAGGAGAAAGCAACAGTCACGTGGTCAGGTGAAAACTAAACTAAATCCAGTGGTACTTAGACATGAATTCAACTAAGTGTTAAACATACACTCAGCATGGTGTAGACCTAGCAAAAGAGATGAAGGTACCTAAGGCTCAGCCTCTGTCCTCAAGGACACCATAAAAAAGCTTAGTTATTAGTCCCTTATGCTGCTCTTTGAAAAAGTTCAGTCTGTTTTTAAAATAGCAGCTAGTGTGATCCATCCATACATCAGATCACATCACCTGTCTCTTAGCCCCATATAACAGCTCCCCACTGGCTAAGAGCAGAAGCCTAACTCATCCCCAAACTCTGTAATACCAAACACAAATCTGCAGCCCACTCATGGGAGTTCTGGAACATCCCTGTTTTTCCCTCTGTCGGTTCTGGGCCACCTGTACTGACTGACCTGCTGCTTTTCCAACCACACACCAGACCCTCTTGTCCTCTACCTGGTATGATTAGATCACACCCCAGTTCTGGCTGCCTCAACCCACTGCTTCAGGCCACCACCTCAATTGCTTTTCTTTTCAGCCTCACCTGACCACTCTCTTTCATATATGTGGTCTGTCTTTTTCCCCTTCCAGCATCCAGAATTACAACTTCTCTTGATTTAATCTAACTTTTCTATTTTTTAAAATGAATATTTCTTTTGGTTATATATAATCTACTTATTTATTATTTCATTACTGGCTGTCACTTACATACCTCCACCTCCTAGGATGGCATAGACCTTTGTCTATTTTGTTCCCTGACATTTTTCAGATATCTTAATACACTATACATAGTAGATGCTCAAGAAACACTTGCTGTGGCATGAACACTTCATGAACCTCCAGGAAAGTGACATAAATTACTGCATTAAAAGCATGGTAAGTTGACATTTGAATCAGTATTCTACACACTGCTTTTTGTCAATATATCAACATTCTGTGGAACTGTGGCTTAGATCACACTTTGGCGAATATTTTTGTGGGTTACACTGGCTATGCCTCACCTTTGAGAATATACTTGCAACTTTTTCCAGAACACATCTTCACTCAATTAAAGTATCCCTTTCTCTGAGTTCCTTCCTAAACACATTGTTCAGGGCTATGTGCTCTTGGTACCTGTTTCATATTGATCTACTCAGTGACTCCAGAACAGTTTAGCCCTCCACAAGCAGGACACATATTTCACATTTTTCTCTTACTATTTCTTTCATTTTGATTTGATATTTAGAAGTTTAACAGAAATTTAACATCTATAATATGCACTATATGGTTTAGGCATGCTTCACTATTTAACATACTGAAATTGTTTTCTCTTTTGGCAAAAACAGTAACAACAACAATACCTCAAAAACAACAATTTGCGTCTTAAGTTAACTTAGGTATTTTCACTTCTTTTGCTGCTTTTCTAGGTATACCACGAACATGAAAAGTTATAGCTTTCTCATGATTCCCCTTTTTTTCTAGGCTCTTCGGTCCTCCAAACTTTCTACCCTGGGCCACAATACAAGCTATGCGGAAAATGTTCCTTCACTAGTAAGAATAAAGAATACGGAGGACAGAAAGCAAAAATTAAAGAACAAGGAAATGATGGTGAACTGGAGAAGCCAAAAACAGATGCTGTTATGGGCAGTCCGTAGTCACTTTAAATTCACATGGCCTGAGGAATTTCTTTGATTTGTTTCATTCATCTACCTCTTCTCCCTAATATTACTCTGTTGAAATAGAGTTAAAACACTTCACTTTTCCTAGTGCTTGGCTAGGTGCAAAGAGACAATCATACCTTTGGAGGGAAGGAATATGATAAAGGTGGCATTGTAAGTAAGGTTGATCTACATACAGACTTTCATGTTCTATTAATGTATTTGTTACATTAACCACAGATAAGTGTGCGTGGATAAAAAGAAGGTCTCTTAAGTGTCATGGTAAAGAGGGCAGGGATGACAACAGCATCTTGGGGCCACCTGGTATGGAGCATTCTAGGTAAATGTGGAAGAACAGCCGAGGGGTAACTTGTAGGCATTTGTGGATATAGAATCACACTGGATCAATTATATATAAAGAAATATGTTATGTGATCAGAATCTATCAAATCAGAAGCAATATTTGATAACTTCATTGTAAAAAGCTGAAAAAAAATAAAACCCAAATAAGTCATTAGTTCACAAAGTCAGTACTTGTCATTACCCATGGACCTATTCTAAAATATATCTGATGAATGATGTAGAATTAAGAGAATAGGGAAGAGGGAAGGTGAGTGGCAAGAAGAGTGTTACATTTGATAAAATTCATACTGCCCATTAACATCCAGTTTTATTTGTATATATGTGTATATGTATAAATGGAACTCTGATACAACACATGGTTCTGCACAAAATAGTTTAAGACACAGATAACAGGACAGATAAAATCAAAGAAATTATTGACAGTTCAGTAAGACTAGTTTGAAGACTCTGATATGAATGGTCTACTGCACACCATGAATTTGTTTGGAGAAGTCATTGCAGCACTTTTGCTTCTGTAAATTCTTTGGACAAAGTTTTGCATGGATATCAATTACCATATATCCTTCCAACCCCTGGTTTCACCAAAACAGGTACATTTTCCAAGGAAGATTAGGTAAGCTCTAAATGATAGAACAATCAAAATGCACATACTGTGACATGATAGAGAGAAGGCTTTGAGAAAATTCCAAAAGAGTTGTGTCTTTAATAAATATTCAACATCAAGTTAGCAGCACTAGACTACTCTTTTCCATTTCAATAAGTTGTATCATTCTGGGTCAAATTTTTCTGGTGCCTCCAAGAAAGCAGGAGATGGTAAACTAACAAAATGTAATATGGGGTTCAATAGATCCGAAACATTCAAGTACTTACAGTAGCTGTAAAGAAAATAGTCCTTCGAATAAACTTTTTGGTAGCTCTGTGATTTTATTTCCATAGAGGACACTGAAAAAAAGTTTTAAATGAAAAAATCAGACACCAAACATACATAACAAACTCCTAATGCATATGGATTCAAGCATATGGGAGGGTAGTAGGCACTCAAAGCTACATAAAGGTTACAGCTGAATAAAAAGCTTCATTTGAAATTGTTTTTACTTGATTACAGATCATATGTATGTTTACTATATAACATTTGGAAAACAGAAAAATGAAGATTAACAAAATCTAATTCATGGTTTAATGGTTCTTTCATATAAGTATTTATTATTAAATTGTTTTTCTGTGCTAGTGCCCACACATGAAGGCACAGACGATTCATATGTAATGAGGTCACAGTATATATAGTAAATAACAATACATGTAGAATCTTGCTCATTAAAGAGGTAATCTTTGGGCTCATCATACTGGTAAACAGTAGAAGGTACTCACTGTAAGGGCAAGGCTTTTCTTTTAAACATACAAAGTACATGCTTCCATAACAGAAGATGGGTGAAAATAGTGACCAGGGATACAAAAGTAGTGAAGTTTTGAAATATATAGTCCTGAGAAATATGTGCCAGAATGAATCGGCATGGCACCCACCTCCGATCAGACACTGAGAGTATCCATTAAGTAAAAAGACCACTACTGAATCACCTAATTATATTTGGCACCAAGCGCAGGTCGTAGCATACATTGAAGCCTTAACATTGAATTGACAAATGAAATGATTAAATTAGCAGAAAAATAAATTGAAGAATACAGTAGCATAAAACACAAAAGGAAGAAATTTCAAGAAAAAGTGAATGAAATGGAAATTGGTGACACACAGGGCCAGCTATTAAGAACAGTTCTGCATAATGCTTATTTTATTTTCCTTCCCCATCACCAGGGTAACAACTATCTGTAGAAAAGATGATACTTTAGCAACTAAGTAAAAATCATACAATATATTGCATGAATTTTAGCTTAGTAGTCGTACTCTTAGGATATCGATTTAAGAAAATAATCAAAGGAAAAAAATTATTTTATGTACATAATGTCAAACACGGTATCATTTTTAACAGTGAAAAATTAACACAAATACACTAGTACCAAATTCTAAGTTAGAGATTTGCTAAATACACATTTTACCATGATAAAAAGTAACTTTTGAAGGTGTTTCATGATAGAAAAGTGCATATCATATAATGTTAGGTAAAATATTTTAAAAAACAAAGTACTGTACATTATTTGCATTTATTATTTTTGTTTGGTATTTTATACACACACACACACACACACACACACACATATATATAACTGGAAAGTGCTTTGCCATGTGGAGGTGCTTTAACTTTCATCTAGGTATTTTTGTGTGTTTTCATACCATCTATAATAAATATGTCACTTTCAAGAATCAGAAAGATATTCTTTTGGAAAAGAAAGAAATGAATGTCATGATATATAATAGAAAAAAGCTGAGACAAAAACCTAAATAATTAATACACTCTGCAGCTGTAGATTTATTCTGTTTGAAAAGAAAGAAAATCACAAAAAGAGAGTGAGGGAAACATTATTCCCCTTTTAAGATGTCAGAGAGAGGCAGGTATATTACGAAGAAAACTCTTCAGGGAATAAACAACACTGGGTGTTACACAGTGTAGAGAGATAGTCCATTTGTTAAGATTCCAATGTTACAGCTAATGAGTATGACATAAAATTTCATTTGTATAGGATATAGATTTTTTTTTTAGAAAGGTAAATTCATTAGAGAAGAAATAATTTGAAAGCATCAAAGAATAAAAGGGAGAACTCTATATTCTTAGGGACAAGGTGGAAAGGGAGTAAGAAAGGTTAAAGTATGAGTAAATGTATGTGTTGAGGTTAAGAATAAAAAAAGTAGAGGGTAATAAGAGACACAAAAGAACATATTAAAACAGCACCAGTATGGTACATTCAATCCAATGTTATTGAATTAATGCGTTTAACAGCAGATGTTTGTACTTGTATGTGCCAGCAACTTGGGTAGGTTTTCACTGTGGTGCCCAAGTAAGTTGAATTCAACTACTATTCCTGAATGTACATCTTTTGCCCATGTGCCAGGCATTAACATGACTGATTTGCATAAGGTGCGGGTGGTTACAAAGAGCAGTTCAACACAGTAACTCTGAATACTGGAGGTATTTCATACTGGAATCTGTTGAGATTTAAAAACAAAAACAAAAGCATATAAATGTGGGAAACTCTCACGGAAATCAAAAAGTGTAGACATTAGTATGCTTTTCAGTTGGGACTTCAAAAGTTGGCTGAAATAGCATGAAAGAAGCATTGACTAGGAGGGGTGTCATATTTCTGTTTTAAAACTACCTTTTTCCAAAAACATATCATTCTGTTTTCTTAATGATAGTGTGAAGAATAATAAATATTTTTAATGAGACAAAATGTGTAAATGGTGAAAAAATGAGGAAATCACCCAAGGAAGCAGGAAATAGAATTTAAAGTTTATCTGGTACAGCGATTATCAACCATAGAATATTATAATAAAATCCTAAATGTGATGCAATGAGATTTCTTTACAAAAATGTATAGCAATACTAGATCAGGGTATTTTTTGTAAACATCAGTGGGGTCAAAATGATAGCAAGAAAAATGAGTAAAAAAAAAAAATCTAAAGACCAGGACAGAGAAGTCAGATGACAGTCAAAGAAATGGAATCAAAATATATAAAAATGAAGCAAAAAGTTAGACATGGAGGCTGATGCCTGTAATCCCAGCACTTGGGAGGCGGAGGCAGGAGAACTGCTGTGAGTTTGAGGTCAGCCTGGGCTCTTCGGTGGGTGCAAGGCCAGGGTGACCTGCACAGTGAGACTGTGTCTCAAAAAAAAAAAAGAAAAAAAGAAGGTACAGATGTGTCATCACATAATGACATAACATACAAGAAAGCCAATGAGAATTCGTGCTGCAATTTTAAGAAAAAAAGAAAGCAAAATAAAAAGAAATTATAAAACATAAATTCATTCAGCTGAAGTGGAAATAATCTAGGAAGGATTTAGATGATATCATCCAAATAAAAAGAGTTATACAGTACATTGGGCAGTTTCTCTGATTTTCTTATACATGGCTTATATTCAAGATACTATAAATAAGTTACAATTAACGTAATAGAGAATTTTTTTAGTGTTTTGGAACAATAGGAAATGGAAAACCTGCTGTAGTCTTTGCTAGTAAATGGAAGGGTAAGAATGTTGATATCAATTTAAATACTATGTGTGTCAATATTAGGACAGGAGGAGACAGGGACTTCTGGAGGTCAGCTGGCATTCTGCTTTTGAGAAAATGTGGCAGAAGAGAGAACTCAACAGAAAAGGAAAACTATTTGATGCAGAAACATGTAAGGTGACTATCATCAAACGTACTAAGGACTGATTCTCCTATTGAAATAAACATACTATTGTTATGAATTTAAAATAATCTTATGTATATTTGACAATTATAACATTGAGCAATCGCTAAGTGAGTATAATAAAGGAAAAGCAGATGATAAAGTGGCTATACTATATTTTCATTTTAAGAGAGACTCCAGTACTCAAATGCAAGATATTGTGCACAAGACTTAACATCACTGAATAAAAAGAATGTAGGAGATATAAATATAACAATCTATTCTTGCACAATAGACCTCTGTAGAATCTGGAAACTAGTTTATGAAGAGAGAAATTTAGAATAATGATTTCTGATAGTTTGCAAGTGATTAAAAAGAAAAATATGAAAAAGAGACAAAAATATGCTGAGGAAGTTGGGCATAAAAATTCTCTAGGATAATTAAAATTCATAATCTTCAAATTAGTACATATGAGGAGAAGATTATTCCATGGCCATTCCTATTATCTCTTGAATGTATACTTAGTGTTTCAACAAAGTTAGAAGAAGAATAATGCAATCATTATTTTAGAGATGGGAGAAAAGAGATTCAGTGAAATTAGTACCTAGTTTAACCATATTACTCAGGAATAGATGGAACCAGGACACAAATCATCTAGTGTCCAAAAGTTATAAGTTTAGCACTATCCTATACTGCTACAATACTTTTTATATTGTTAATATAAATGGAAATCTTCAACTTATAAAACAATAAAAGCTGATGACAGACATGCTAATTATGCTGAATTCTAGAACACCAAATATTATAAAATCTTTGTTACTTTCAAAGCAACAGAAAGTCTCTGAGGATAAAGTAATTCAATAGATTCATACATTCTGAAAGACATTTTGCTAATAATGTTTTTATCATAATATACTCTGCTATATTATGTTACTGTATTACAATACATTTACACACAACATAATATTAAAATGTGGCAAAATAAATGTTAATGCTAATAGTAATGAATAAATTTTAATGATTTCATTTAATAGGAAAGCCTTTAAATAGTATTTGGTAATAAAATCTAGTTTTCTCTAAGAGATACTATGCTTATAACTAAATAGCAATTTAAAGTTTGCTTTTGAGGCAAAATACTTTAGAGATATTTGGCATGGTATCATTTTAAATATTTTCACTTCTATAACAAATTTCTTGATTAAATTAATCTGGCTGTATATGGTTCCAGAAAGGCACAGGATTAAAATAGAAGGTGTAAGAGAAACTTGTATAAACAGAATCTTGCTTTATTAATGAAACAGAAATTTTGCCTACTTGCATGACATTTGCAAAAATCTACCTTCTCCAAGTCACTGTGATCTTTTCTAGGAGATTTTAACTCCTGGGTCCCTGTCACCATCGCCAACACGATTCTTCTCAGCAGTCTTAGCTTCTGATGAACTCTGTCACCCCATCCTCCACGGAGCACCCTAGACTGTGCTGTCACCCACAACTGCAGTCTCTTCACTGTTTCAGTTTTAAGCATCATTTGCTTCTCTCCAGTCACAGTGTATTTTATTTTTCTCGTTCAGTTCAGAGCATCCTCCTGCCTCAGGGTCTTAGTGTGCAGCTGCTCTTCTTTCTGGAATGTTCTTCCTGCAGATATCTGCACTTGTCTCTAAGTCAATCCTGCAGTCTGAATCTTTAAGTCTTTGTTCAAATCACCTCTTTGGAAGGTCTTGCTTGGGTATTTTCTTCAATATTTCAGCTTCTTTTTTTTTCATGGCATTCCTGGTCCTGCCCCCTGCCTTTTAATTCATGGCATCTTTCACCATCAGACGCAGTACACATTTTGTCAATATATTTAGTCTTTTATAGGTCTCTTCATTTAGGGAATGATTTTTCCAAAAATTTTTCTAACCTCTCCATTCTCCATAGGTTACAGTGGAACCTGGCATAAAATGAGGGCTCAGCACATTTCTGTTAAACAAGTAATTGTGGTTTAATTTAAAAAAAAGAATTACTGTAAACCCACGAAGTTATATATTTTATGGAGAGTTCAATAAATTAGTCTTTGGAAGACTAACCCAAACTACGAACACAATCAAGAGAATGTACTCGATTTTCTTCAAATCCATTTGTTTCACAGCCTCACAGAATGTTATGTATCAGCAGTGCATTATAATTCTGAAAAGTGATTCCTCTTCCTCCATACACTGCTACGATTTGAACTAGAAGTATCATAGTGATTTAGCTTGACTAAAATTCAGTCCCACACGTGAAGATGATGCTTGTCTACAGCTTCTCTGTAGGTTTTCAAAGAACTGCGTGGCTGTGAATGCTCTCATCACAGAGACACAGATGCCCATGCCAAAAGCACATCCTTTACCTGGGCTGTCATTTCTCTTAATATTTCCTATAATACTCTTATATTTATGTTTATTATTGCATAATAACTTATAGTATAATCATTGACAATAACATTTATTAATATAATTTATTGAGATAAATGATACATTATAATTGGTTATTTTGTTTAGTATTTACTTATTATTCCTTTTATTCTTTTAACTTTCACCCAGCCCAAATGTCAATAGTGATATTAAGGCAGCACAAATTAATAGTAAACTTGTCAGGGAAGCAGATTTAAATAAGAATTTTTCATTGATTTTTCTCCTTCTTGACACCGTAAAGGTTGTCTCAGAGTGCAGACAGGAACTGGTGTAATGATTTGTCTTTGTTCCGCTCCTCTGTAAGTCTGGGAGGTTGTCTATGTTTCTTTCCTTGGATGGTACTATTGTCTAGGATGGTCACATAGTACTTCTGTCAGTTTCTGTGACTGAACTGAGTTTTACAATTACCTCTGTTATTTAACACCCTGATAGTCCTCCTGGAGAGCAATACTTAACCACACACAGCACTTTCTGCCAACAATTGTTCCTCTGGTCACGGGCTTACTCTAGCTAAAACACAGAACAAAAAACGTGAACCCACACTTTTACTAGAGGTCGAATGATCATTGTTCATTTTCTTTCTTCAAGGACAACTGTAGCTTTATAAGCAGATGAACCTATCAAACTACTGCTGTCTAGTTCTCCCTTTGCTCAGGGGGGAGGAAAGTGTTCTACCAAGTCCGAGTGTCCACCTGGGTGTGCGACGTGTGCCCTGGCATTCTCAGGAGCACCCCTGCCTTCCAAAATTCCAAAGAGATTATTAGCCAATGACATCAATGAAAATCTTTCTCTAGGCATGAACCTTTAACCAAATGAAACATGACTCCTTTCACTTTAAAACTGAAAATTTTGATACAAAGGTTATTTTACTTGATGGGATTTGAAGTTTTTACAAGTTTGAGGGAATAGCAACCTTTACAAATTCATGTTAAACTACCTTCACTCACTTCGCATAGCTCTCTTTCTGAAAGAGTTCTTGACAATAACAAGCTGTCTTCCATTGTTATCTCTGCTCCATCAGAGTTAGAGCTGGCTATTTTAGGGGAATCTTAAGGTACAGAGCAAGGAGCAGAGGGTGATTCTCAAAGGTCGTCCTCACCTGCGCTCAGCAAGATTCCACCAGTATCATCCTCAAAGCCACTGACAATGTCCCCAGAAACTTAAGCTATGGGGTCACCAACCAAAACTACAAGTTCCCAGACCCCTCCAAAATAAACATTTTCCCTTACTTCAGGCAGAAAACAAACGTCAGAAAGGAGATTTTATACTTGGTTTCTAAACATTAACATTATCAAACCATAAAGTATCCACCCCCAAAAGCTGGCTAATTTTAGTGACAGGCAGTAGGTCACCATAAAAATGATGAAACTCATGAATGATTAACAATAATGGATATTAATATTTCATAAGTCATCCTAAAATTGTAAAAGAGTATTTTTCTTAAGCCCACATTTTACACGCACAGCCACTGTTGGCTGCGGATTCTGTTTTTCTTTAGTGAAATGATGAGTACTTACAGTGAATTCAGAGAGCGCAGGCCTTGGAAAGAATCCGGTGCCAGCTCAGAGATCTGATTATTGCTCAGGTCACTAAGGTCAGAAACAGGGTTAGGTTACATTCAATGGGAAGTCAGGGGGATTTACTGGAGTCTCCAAGGCTACTTAGGGCTTTTATGTGTTGGTTCTATATCTCCCAGAGCATGAGTCCAATGTGCAACATAAAATATCTACAGAATTCTAAATTTGAAGGTAAATCGCAATTTTAAAATCAATCCTCAGTTATTTGCTTATCAATAGTAATGCTAAAAATAAGATTATTTTGACAATAGAATGTCTTAAGGACCTATATAATATGATGATGACATACATTCGCACTTATGTGAATTGGCACATTGGATTACAGAGAATTTTAAAAATTACATGGATCAGCTATTAAGATTAAAACATTATTAGAGAACTAGGAATCAAATAGTCACATCACTTAATATTTAAACTATTAAATTCTTAAATACTTAGTTTTCCTTGAATGGTTGTGACCTGTAGAGTTATAAAAATTATACATATTATACAATAGTGTTCACTCACATTCTTCTAAGCTTTTTATATGGTGAGAAAGCTCCAGGAGGGATGACCTTGATTGCATTCTGCTCCAAACGTCTGCAATGAAAGTAATTCAGTTTTTAAATAGAAACCCAAACTCTTGGTTACATTTAACTCAACTTCAAAATTCATAACAAGAAGTAAACAGCGCATTTCATGAGGAATATTTTAGTAACATAACTACTAAAATTAATTATGCCTTCCCCTAAATGTGGAGCAAAACTGGAATTAAGAACAAGGGTATGATAAAAGTAATAAAAGTATTCAGACGTTTTAGCATCACAGACATACCAATATGTAGGCCTGTATTCTATTTAAAAGACAAAATGTTTCTTTATATCATGTTGGGAATAAAGTTTGCTAACCTAAATATAAATAAGAGAACTACATGGTGACATTTAATTTAGATATATAATATGTTTTAAAGGAAATTTTAACTCACAAAGGAAATTACTATTGAATATTAAATTTTATAAATCCCCTTTTCCTCTATAAAAATTTTATTGAAGGTTGAAAAACCATTACACTCACAAAATTAATTTTGAAGCCACTTATGTGGCAAAATTTTAAATACTGAACTTGTAAACTCAAGATATTTTCAGTAAGAGAGTCTGGACTCTATTGACTCATTATGTAAACATTTCACTTAAAAATCATGGCAGCAAAGTGCATTTGAATACAACTGAAGTATTTCAATGACATATTAAAATCACAGTGGAAGACCTCTTCCTGACAAGAGTTTACACACCTAGTTAACGAAACACACAAATAAGTAGATTTCCTTGTCACCTGGTAAATATTTTTGTCCATCAAAAAATGTTAGCTCTCCAACTCAGTCATCTCCAAATAAATACTGTTTTGCATTCTCTTTGCCTTTGGTTCTCCTCTGTATTCCAGAGAGCAGACTCCGGTGACTGTCTAGCCCAGGCTCACTAGCTAACTGGCATCTGTGAATCTGGTCACCAGGGAAAGACTGAATGATGGGAGTGAAAGAGAAGCCAGGGTCATTTCTCTGCACCCCTCTCTCAGAGGATGTCTCCAGCAGTCGCTTCAATCTTGTCTTAATTTTAGTTCCTGGTGGCACGGACTCCCTCTAACTTTTATAATATTACATTCCGCTGCGGTGTTCGTAGAATAGGGGATGTTAGGAATTGTTTTCCATGTCTCGTTCCTAAAACTACTGAACCCATTTCCCATATTAAATTCTTTTACTGAATTACCAGGCATAAACTGCATTTGCCTGCTTAAATTAAAATCTATATAATTATATATACACAAAAAAATACACTTGTATAAATGTCTGGATACATGCATATACCTATGTATATACATTTAAATATGTATATAAGGGGCATATATAAATGTATTTTGTATTCAAGTGTGTATATTTCCTGCTAAAACATTGTTGGCTCCTAAGTGGCAGATTCAACTCAGAAGGCAGGACACAAATTATGCAAAAAATGTGGGTGTGGCATTTGCAATACTGATCTAGGTCTTAAAACAGAGGACTTTTTAAAGAACCTCTAAATATAGCAAACATTTAATCATTTCACTATTACACTATTAATTAGTACATTTTAAATTGATGAGTTAGAGAAAGGTTTCTTTTTTTTTGCCTTGACCCACTCTTATAGTGAAAATTTTGAATGTTTAACACATAATCAATAAAAATACAAACAAGATAAGCTATAAATAAAATACTGTCAACAAGAGTCTTTCTTTGAACTTAGACCAATAGAATCTCATAACAATATCTGAATGATTTGTTCACACTAATACAGAACTGTGACGAAGAAAAATGAACAATTCATAGTGAACATAGATTTCTTTTAACAGTAATATAAAATTTCTTCATAGACTAGTTTTCATGAATATTATTTTGAGTCTTTGAAAATAATACAAAAAATAATTATCATTCATTCATGAACAGTAATATACTGAATTTCTATTCTGTGCAAATTAATGGTTGGAATTCTGTGGTGATGAAAAGAAGACATATTCATACCCTCATGTGTGTTTTACTAACAGTCTAATTTTGTAGTCAGATATCAAAACTAATTTCTTCAATAAAAGTTCTTATAAAATGCTATATCCAGCATTGTGATTTTTGGAATGTCAATATCCTGTGTTCACAAACGTAACCAATGGCTGAAGATCTTCCCTGGGATTTCACAATTCATTCATTATTCTAAAGTCCCAAGGCCTAGAATAGTTACAACAATCATTAAAATCTCTAGAGGTGCTCAAGTACATGTTGTTATGATAATTTATGCTTAATCTACAATTCATTTTATTGATAAATATCCCTATCAATGCAGACAAAACATGAAGATAAAAGTAAGGTCATAATTTTTGAAAATGCATACTCCAAGTTATAAAACAAGATTTTCTGATAGAATAGTATTAGATTTTATACTGTAGTTTAAAGACAGTACAACGATGCTACGTGTATTGTTCAATATTATAATGCACCATGACTCAATATTCACATTGCAAACAGTTTCACTTATGATTAATACAGCAGCAAGCTAAACAATAACATATACAGTGGATCTGCCTGCTTTTCTGAATTTATCTATATATTTTCAATCCTGTTCAAAAGCATTTGAAAGAGAGCTTATATTGTTATTTACACTGACTCAGCAGCTAATTGCTTTTTTATTACACTGTCTCAGCAGTCCATTAAGGCAACACATAATTGCATCCTTCACTCAAAGAGCCAGATTTTCAAGCAGGAAAATATAATACTATTGACAAACATCTAAAAAAAATATTTCAAAATGTCCACTGTCTCATTTTGCTAGTGAACAAGCAGTTAATGTGTATTTTGTGGAAGCTTTTAGAAATTTAAGATGTGGTGTTTTTCTTTTTCATTACAACAACTTCAGAATATATTGGATAAATTACAAATAACACTCATCTCAACTGGTGTCTCCCTATTAAAACAAGGAGGGAAAGTGTTTAAACCAAAGTATCAAAACATATGAGTGATAAATATTACAGTTTTCAGGTAATGGTAAAAAAATAAAATTGCATTTTTTAGCTCTTTTAATCTTCTGTTCTAATAGCATCAGATCTATTGAATTTTACTGAGTACAAATTTGAATCCATTGTTTCATGAAGAATCTAATTAAAAATATTCCAGAGTTAAGAAAATAGATAATGTAACTGCTAAGATATATTTGCATATGGAAGATAAAATCCACTATAACTGAGAGACTTGCAAAAGTCAAACTTTTGGAGAAAATGCAATATTTCAATTTTGAAAGCAAAAATTATTTTGCAAAATGAAGTGGAGAAAATCGTGTACATTGCATACTCTAATAAAATTTTTTTCCACATAAATATGACCAGAACCTTTCTCTTCTCAGTATTCATTTGGTTAAATCTCAAATATGTTATCATTGTGAGTATATGGGTGTGCACAAATACCTATATAAATCCACACACATGCATACATATGTATGGCTTTAACCACTTCTTCCACCTTAGAAGAAAATTTTAGCTATATGCCAATGAGATGATAAAATGAACAGTTTTACTAACTACTATACTAAAAAAAAAAAAGCGGTATGCTTAGTCAGTATAAGAACTTTCTTTCTCCTCTCTCAATCCTACATTTTTCTGTATTACTATTTAATTATACTTACTGTATGATGCAAGTATTTTCAATGTCATTGTTTCTAAAATACAAAATCAAGCAATATATATCATTTAATGGCTGCATTTCAAAGATTTAAAAAAAGGGAAATCACGGAATTTCCTTCTGCTCTATTTTAGGAACTCTTAAAACATGGCAGTTACGTATAGGCTTAACTTTTAACCCAATTAATTTCAATTCCATCACTGTGGATTGATGCACTTAGTGACATATACAATGCAGTGCTATTGGTGAGCTCTTAGGTCAGCAAAATACACAGCGCACCCCATGGTTAGGCAATCAAAAAATTCCAACTAGCTTTGAAAACATTTACAAGATATTAAACAATGCTAGTACATTTTAAATTATACTTATAGCTCACTGACATTCAATTCCTATCCATTCTCAGTATTTTTCAAATCCAGTTATTTTGGCAAATTACACAAAATAACATCATATGCTAAATCTTAAATGGCCTTCTTTAAAAATTCTTCAAAATGCTTTTTTAAAATGTGTCCTTTAGTGATTAAGAGTGTGAACTTTGGATTTAGGTAGACTTGGATTAAATATTGGATCTGCCTCTGATTAGTTCTGTGGACCTTAGAAAAGCTACTTTCCTTTTTTTGTGCTGGATTCTCTTTCTGCAAAATGTAGAAAACATGACATAATATTTCAATGAAAACTATGTAAGGTAGAAAGAAAATGTTTTCATGTTTGAAAAAGTAAAAGAACAAAAATATGACAATGTATATATGCATATATCCATTCATATATGTAGCTTTATACAATAAAATTCTACAATATATGTTAGTCATACATGCATATATACAAAAGAGTCAATCTGTGACATGATTGATCTCTAGTATAAAACAAATATTCATCATTCTAAATAATATTTTAAAACTAATTAACAGTACAGTTTTGTACATAACTCAGTAACTGTATATTAAACCAATTCACATATACATTATTCATATAGAGGCTGAAAAATAAGTATCAGGTTGAATTTTCTGTGATCAAAATGATAAAAAATAGCACTTTTTCTAATTTGGAGACTGATTTAGAAACTCAAAAAAGTTTTTACAATACCCAGTTAAATATGAATTTAGATTGATTGTCTCTGTAATATACAGCCCAGATGCTGATTATACATGGCAATAAAACTGACAGTTCTTTGCATTTTCTCCATCTGCTTTTAACATAAATGGCAAAAACAGCTGCCAGAGAACAGAACATGAATTTAATGGCTTGACGGGAGGGAAAGCAAAATGACTCTGGCTTCTGAATCTTAAATGGCTCAGGATAGCAAATATATTCTAATCATAGGTAACATCAACCCAGCATCTGAAAAGGAGGAAACAGCTACATTCCTTTGAGATTAGAGATTCTCTTGGCTATTCATAATAAAGCCAAAATAAGTACTACACATTTCTGGAAAGTCACTTCCAACTTTAGGTCAAAATGTGTACCATTGAAATCCTTCATATGCCTCTATGTAAAATGACCCAGCATATTTTAGACTACAACATTATTTCTGTTTTGCAATAACAGTCTTCAGATCTCTCTAAGTTTAATAAATATCTTCAACAGCTGAGTGCATATTGGCCTCTAGAGGGAAACTTTGCATGTAGCTAGTGTTTTTGCTTTAGGACTTGTCCACACTGATTATCAGCCATCCCTGTCTTGGGATGATTTGTTTCTGAAAATTATCCATTTCCTTAATCTCATTTTATTTCTTCTGATGTCATTCTAGAATACATACCCCTGAGTACAAATTCAGTTGATGTTTTCATAGGAGAAAAATGATTCATATTCCATTTGTTCTTACAGTCATTTACAGCAAGAAACGGAATGTGTGTTGTATGTGTGCACACATAAGAATGTGCTTGTGTGACTTCTGAATGCGTGTTAGTATTTCCACTCATGCTTAAAGATATCATATTTAAATGCAAGGATACACTCAGTGTACACAATCAAGTGGTTTAGCCTTAAAGAAAAAAAAAAGACTTAGGCATATGACTATGCTTTCATAATTCTTTAAATTCGTTTTAGTCTTTCATTAGTAACTAAAGCCTTTCGGATACTTACTCTGAGTTGGCACTGAGCTAAATCACACTGTTACTAATCATTATAGTTTTAGAAACACTTGTAAATTACTTTTTCATTTCTCTCTTTTAGCTACATTAACCAATGAGTTGGTTATAGTTTCCATTTTCCTTTACTTTTGTATTAAATTACTCTTCAAGTTATCCATTATTGTTTCTCTTGAAGTTTACATAACATTGTGATCATTAACAGCACATGAACTAAATAAATTTTCATTTGAGACTTTATGGCTGATTACCCATAAATCTGTAACAATTGCTGAAATGCAAATGATAAATTTATTGATTTGGATAATGAACAATTCTTTGACTATGTCCCAGATAGCTTCAGTGTTATGCTAGAGTCAGCACAGGTCTTATTTTGCATTTGAGAAGTCTCCATTTATTTCCCATAGAAGTTTTAGGGGAATCGACTTCATTATTCCTAGAGTTACTTCCCGGAATAGCTTCCCATTCCCATAACCAGGCTACTAAGCCTGGCTTCTTCATCCTTTTGAGAGATGGACACGCACCCGCTCTGGGTGGGTTCTTTCCTCCACAACACCCTCTACTCAGTGTGAGACTGATTTTTCTCTAACAAGCAAATCTAATCAAGCTACAACCTTGCTTAAAACATTTTTTTGTGTTACATAAAATGCAATCCAAAACATAAAATAAAAATAATTTTGAATAATAGTTATATGAAACATTTCCTTTTTCATACTTTAACTATGACTGTTCATCTTATAACAAATATCCTCCCAAAAATCATGCTATTTGGTTTTTCTAAGTATATATATGTTTGAATATAATGAATATTGACTTACATATATGCTTTAATGATGACATTATTTTATTTTGATGCTGATTACCTATCTAATGACATTTTAATGTAAAATATTATTTGATAAAAGAAAAACTAGCCCTTTTATGGTATTAGGTGAATATACAGCTACTTTCTGCTATAGTGAGTATCTCAAAACAAAATCTGAGAATATCATTTTAATTCCAAATATCAGAATGGCAGTTTCTCATCTGAAATTAGATTTACATAAAAATTAATGAAACTATTTTTCTACAGTAAACAATTATAAAAAGATTTCTAATGAGCCTGGAAAAATTAAGTAGTTTCCTATAGACTTTCAGTAAGAATGAAGCAAAAGAAAAATTTCAATGATTTTTGGAAATATTGTCATCCTGTGTTAATTATTACACATGAGTTTTTGAAATGTACACTCATATGTATTTCTAATAGGCATAAATACTGAAAGTATTTTCATATTAGCTAGCCTAGGGAAACAGTTAAAACTTTTCCCAGTGAAAGCAATTTCATTTGTGAGTTACAAGTCTGACTAACAAGACAAACACAGATTACAACCCAGTGATGGTGAACCTTTTAGAGATGAGTGCCCAAACTACAACCAAAAACCCACTCATTTACCATAAAGTGCCAACACTGCAATTAAACCTGAACAGTAACGTTGCAGTTTAGGAAGAAACAACTCATGCATTAACATTTTTAGTCTTAAAAGAAAAACAGATAGCAGGCATGCCATAAATTTGCCACCACTGCTATCACTTATTTGTTTCTTTCATATCAAATTGAACAAAAATTGCATAATTTGTTTTACTTCAATATTTCATCATCACTATCTAAATAGTAAAGTGAAGTTATTCTACAAGTGTTATGAAAAAACAGTCAAGCTGTATATCATGTTCACTTTTCAAATTTATTGAGAAATTTTGGTACAATTGAAATAAAGTGAAGTAACGGCCCAACATGAGAATTGTGCAATTTATTGAGATATTAAGGGCATGATAACAATTAAAAACTCATGTTTGATTTCATAAGTATTTGAAGTTCTATTAAATCAGTCAATATAGAATAGACGAGCAGGTTGAACAAATCTAAGTTACATTTTCCTACATACAGAAAGTACAAAGACTTTAATATATGGACATAATTAGATATTTGATATATTTAAGGATTTAAAATTTGGCAAGCTGCACGTGCAGATACAGCATGCAGAAAGTGGTAACCATGTGTATATGAGAAAGATTTGTCGAAATAGAAATGGAAAAATAAGAATTTTAAATGGTGCATTCAGTATTGACCACAGAAGCTGCAATCAGAAAAGATTGTTTAAGAATCATTTTTTCTTTCATTTCTTTAAATTAGGCATTCTAGTGATTTAGAGGAAGGAAAAGGAACGAAAGTATCTGCAAATCTTATATTTAATCTTCATGATTATAAGTCTCTTTCAAGGAGGCTTCTTCATTACTGGACTAGAAAAAATTGTTCAGTAAATGACTTCCCATTATATTTCAGCAGTTTTGACTAGCACATCTGATAAAAGTGTTACACCTTTTCTGATCTGCAGTACGTCTTCAGAAACATGGAACCATAGTCACAAGACCTAGGACACAGAACTTCACTGCCATTTTTCCCATTCCCATAATTTGAAGATTTCACTGATCTTCTTTAAGATAAATGAAAAGAAAGAACTGCATAACTACCGATTTTTGAGTGAGAAAAATGTCAGTTCAGAGTAGATGCAATAAGATATAAGAGTAACAAGACATACTAAATTGCTGCAACCCATGTTCTCACTAAGCATTTTCCACGATTCATGGAATTTCTGTATAATGGCTTGTAAAGGCAATGTGCTATAGAAAATCCATAACCTGATTGAAGAGAAGTAAATGTCTACTTTGAAGCAATACATTACATTGTATTCAAAATTTAACTCCTCAAAATGGTATCTAAGAAATCTCATCTGAAGTTTGGACATACAGAGAATCAATTTGCTATTAGTGGTTTTATTGCCATGGATAAGAACCTACATAGCCTTCCCTGAGGCACTGTACCCCTTTGAGAAAAAGGTTTTTGACCAGCAGGATCCAAAGCAGCAAAGTGCTAGAAAGTTTCCAGGGCAGCAACAACTTCTTAATTTTCCATTTAGCTTGGTCTTGAATTACATGCTGAATTTGTTCCCTTCATTAATGCTTTCATTAATCACTTGTTTCCATATATATATGGAAAAAAGAGGTATGGAAGGTGTCCAGATTACGTGACTGAGCTTTCATGGTATTGGGAAACTATTGCTTAGTATTGGGGCAGAAATAGAGAGGGATACAGATATATTTCTACCGTGGTAAATCTTTTAGAGGGGCAGCATAGTAGGACATTAACCAAAATGCCAAATTAAACTGCGATATGTCCCATGTAGATAAAATTCAGAGTAATATGAGAACATTTAATGAAAGCAGGGAAGATGGCATTATCATGGATTATAGATACAAAATAATATGAAACAGCTCTGTTTTGCAAACATTCCTATAATTTAATGCCATGTCTGTCTCTCTGCCTCTATGTTCGCTTCTTAGGTAAGTTTCTTACAGATTTTTCTCTCTTACTTTTCTGATGATCCAAGTTTCTCTTCATGACTTTCACATTTACCCTTCTTCCATACTGCATACTATATCTAACTCTCTATAAGGCTCGCTCAAGAAAGGGAGCTGTGTTCTGTAGCCAAGAAAATCTAAAGGGGAGGGGATCAGAGTAGCCATTTCAGAATTAAACTTTCTGGTAAGACTGGTTAACTTCTTTAATCTTTCGCCTTTTAATACCAAGTAGCAGCCTTTGAGAAACTTGAGTTAAAGGTCAATAGGCTTCGTTAGAGAGGAAATTTGGACTTTAGAAAAAAGATGCCCAAGTCTCATCTGTAACATGACTGAACTGATTTGCACATCTCAAGAAGAAGAAGAGTCTTTTAAATTCTGGCTTCCTCAGCTGAAAAGGGGAAAAAAATATCTCAAACATATACAGAAATTCAAATCAATATAGGAAACAGAGAACTTCAACAGATTTTCAGTTTTCTAGGCCAATTTTAACCTGTACCATTAAATATTCGATTCTTTCAACATTCCGCTTTACTGATTTTATGTTAGTAAAGCACAATTTGTCTACATGGAGAAACTGAGCTGTTTGATATTTTCAAGATGAATCTGTGCTAAATGTCTGACAACTTTTTAAATTATGCACTCATTAAATACATACTTCTTAAACATTTAACAAGTGCCAAATATGTGCTAAGGTTAATATATTTATTGTTGGTTATTTAGTGGTGATCACAACAAAACTGGTCCTGCCTTCATAGAGTTTATACTTCAATATAAACAAACACAAATACACATATAATTTTAAATGTGATAATTAGGTGTAGTCACAACTGCATTCCTAGACTACAAATGGGAATGCAGATCCTGGGCCATGGTAAAATCATCAGTTAATGACAACTTGTAAAGAAAGCATTTGTATCACTTTTTCTATTTAATTTCATGAACCTGCATCCCAGGTCAAGGAGAAGATCAAATGATAGAATGGATGTATATAATTCCAATTTGGTACATATTAGGCAAATGTTAGCCTCTTTCTATCCTTCTTCCTCTTACTCAAACTCTGATTTTAATATAAAATTTCCTTTCCATAGCAATGAATAAATGCTTTAGGAAGTAAAAAAAGTGTGTGAATTTGTAGTTGCAAGGTCAAACCTGGAAAAAAGAATGTGTAATTTTTTGCTGCCTAAAATCATATATATTTGATAACACCTACATAGTACATATATACTTTCTTATTAGAATTATATTAGCAGACACTTGAAAGAATAAAGATATACTATGCACCATAAAAGCAATCCAACAGTACTGAAATATCTGATAATATGGAAAAAACACTCCGATAATTTATGGTAAAATCCAACTTTAAAATACTTGAGCAATATGAGGGGAGTTTATAATCTTTATTTCATCATGTATTAAAAACCTAGAATTTGGAAAGATTAAAAAGTTGCATACTGCTTTATGTCTTAATCATTCTAATCCTTCATGTATTTATCTGCCTTTACTATAAAAAAAGGAAAGAAAGAAAATCAAGGAGTCACTAAACTAGTGAGTTACACCACTCTAACAAATGATAATTAAGGTATTTTGTTGGCACTGAAGAGCAATCCGATTTATTACCTGATGCTCTACTGATAAAGCTGATAATGCAATAATCAGATAAGTTAAATTCACCTAGAAACTTCACATATGCTTTCATCTTTACTTATAAACTTAATTTATTGTAGCTTTAACTGATACACCACCTCTTTCATATAGGCAAACTCAATGGAACGTACTATTTAGTATAACTTTCATGATATTAAATTCCACTATTATGCAAAATCTATAGAGCATACAAAGCTGGAGAAAAGCTCTGTGATAAAAAGTAAAATATACTACACAAGGTAAAGCATTTTAAATGTCTCACTTTGCTTTAAATAGATTGTTTACAATTTATTCTTCCTTCTCACCCTACAATCGTTTTCTGCTCTCCTTTCTGATAATCTGATCTGCTAACTTCTTCCTTATGTCCACAATGATCTTTGCTCCCTTTTATGACTTAACTCTCACATTCCTTTTCTTCACGTTCTTTCTGATTTTCTAATGATTGGAGATTTCTATATCTTAAAATCTTTTTGTTCTTTATAGCAACAATCATCTTTTCTTAAAAAGAATTCTTATTCAGTCAAATTCTTCCAATTGCCCCATGTCTGTTCTCTCTAATATTCATAATGCTCCATTTGTTAACTCTGAGAAGTGCCTTACTATCAAAATTGAATCCTCTAAGAACAATACACTTGCCAAATCCCAAGGCTGCCTTCACACTACAGCACGGCTCACTAGCAGTAATATCTGCTTTTGCAGCTCATTTATGCTGAATGTCTTTTTCTACTTTCTTTGTTCCAGCCCTCTGTTTTCCTGTTTTGGTTTCGAGACTTTCATTTTCTTGTTCTCCTTTACACGCGCCATTTAATGATCAACTTTGCTTATTCTCATACTAATTGCTGCAAAATTTTTGCCTCAAGCACTTGCGTTGCTCCAGAATTATGATACAGTGTATCATTTTACCACCTCTAAGGGTGTTACTGAGATTTCAGCATTTCACCGATTGACCTCACCATCATGCTCCTTCTCAGCTCTGGTCTTGGTTCTCAGACCCTGTACGCAGTGATGGAGCCATCACCTTGGCATCAGTCATGATTGAAAAGCTGGCATCATCTTTGGTTCATGTTTCTCTGTTACGAGCTTATTTTGCCAACTCCCATGAATTCTGCTTCTGTACTAGCTACTGTACCTGTTTCCACTTCACCATCCCCTCTGTTACCCACTAGCTCGCGCTCTTTGGACATCTCCCACTGATAAATGGAAGATCTCTTAAGAGGCTTCCTATACTGCATTCTCTCCTTTTGCCCAAACCCTGGCACATAACTTTCAAGCAAACACTTCAGGAATATTTGTGTTAAACTCCTGGGTTCAAGTACCTTCCAGATAAAGTGCAACATTTTGTACTATCAAGATTCTCCATGAATCGGCTCTAGTCTCTTTTCAGTGTATTCTTCTGTCTTCATTCAAGAATTAAAAACCAGTCCAACTGAGTTCCTTTTTTACAGTGTCTCATACTGTCATCTGTTTTGCTGCTGCTCCTAATCTTGTATTAATTCTGAAAGCCTTTCTCTCATCTCTGCATTTCCATTCACTACCTAACTTTCAAGGCCAAGATCTGATATCATTTCCCCATGGACGCTTTCCTGATTGAGGCATTATTTGGGGGAATAATTAGTATACTCTAGGCCCCTATAGTTCTACATGTGTTAATCATCTCATTTCAAATAAACAATAATCCTTGGTTTCAGACAAAGACACAAGTGCAGGGGCTAAGTAATTTCCACAAACTTCGGAGTTGGTAAAGTGGTCAGTGAAGCTGGGATTTCATCTAACATATTCCGACTTTATTTAACTACTGCATTCTCCCTCTGCTTTATGCACTCTGCAATATCTTCAAATGTATGTGTTCATCTCTTCAAACATTTTCTTTACTTGAATCGTACTTCAGAGTTATCACATTGTATATTAAATTTGCTAGTAATATAGAAGCCCTGGAGAATTGATGGTACTTTTATTTACTTAAATGCTCTTGCCTAAATAGATGATGACTGTACTATCCTCCTGTTTAAAATTTTAGTGTGTTTTCTATTGTCTATTTCATCATATCTAGTATGGTCCAAGTAGCTTAAATGCCTTCAGAATCACTGGCTTTAAAGTTTGACAGAGATGCCTTTCTTAGAATATTATTTTCTACAATGCCTCAACATGAATCTATTACACTAATAAGGTTCAAATACAAATCTCTCAAATATAATTCCACTTCTGTATTTCTTTCCGACATTTCTTTTCCAAAGAATATCACCTACCTTTTCCAAAACCCATACCTCATTCTTCTCTTAAGTTCAGTTACAAAAATATTTAACAATGGTTTCTATAGGTAAGGTAGTATTCCATCAATTAAAAATTTTGGTTAGAATAATATTATTGAGTACATACCTTATTTGGTGTTTTTGTCAAATCTGTCTAGGTTCTGGAATCTACAGATGAATATATCTTATATTCCAAAGCTCAAAGAACACTCTTAAGCATATATTAGATTCTTTAAAATAATTATGGAAGGTCTTGCAAACTAAGCTTATTTTCAGATAAAGTTAATTAAAGCACTTAAATTTTCATGCAAACCAAAGGGAAAAAGTTAAATTGTTAAGAATTTTAAAATATGATAGTGTTTTGACCTTTGGTCAAAACACATATTTTATTATTTCAACCCAAAATACACAAAAAACTAGGTAATGAATTGCAATTTAGAACTGACCTGAAAAACAATAAAAGGATAGGCTAGGTGGTTTGAGATGCTTTCTTAATTAATGGATATTGAGGTAAACATTTTCTCTAGGTCTTTCTCTAGGATGATAAAAGCACTCCATTTTACACTTTAAGTGACCTTGTTTTATCACAAAACCTATCTTTGGTAAGGACACAGAAATGAATTTAGCAGCTGCAAACAAAGTATGGAAATAATACTTTGTCGTGAGAATTTAGCTATTGATGGAGGCAAGAACTGACTCAAAGAAGCTAAATGCTTACTAACAAAAAATTGCATCTAACATTTTAATATTATGTTTCTTATACTTGGTATTGGACTATTCATTCAAACAAAGCAGTGAAACTGCACTTTAAAACAAGCTCTTGGTAAGCTGGCACTCCATTTAGTCATCTTCGTTCTCTGGCTCACTCACCCCCAGCTGCCTCCCTCTGTGTATTTCCAGTGCTTTTACCTGTCAAATGACAATAACAAATATATACACATGAAAGTATGGACTAGGTACAAATACTCTCTGTTTTCTCGAAATAGCCTAAAAACACCTTCTCAGGAAAAGAAAAAGTACTATTTTTTCTTTTAATGTATTCCTTTTAACTCTACTTTTGTAAATAAGTAAATAAATAAGAAGAAAGAAAGAAAATGCTAGCCACTTAAATAAGGCACTTAATTAAACAGAGTAAGGGTCAATACACTTTTAAAATGAACATTTGTCTAAGGTAATTGATCAGAAGTGCCTCTGATAAACCCAGTGTCCGAAAGAAAATCACGGTTTGATTTGCCAGGAAGGAAATCAAAAGGAATTTCAGGGCACATACATTTCTGTGATGGTCTCCGGCAGGTTTGTGGGGATCTCAGTGAGACCTTTCCCACGACAGTCTACGATATTGTTGCTACAGGTACAAGCAGCAGGGCAATGCAAAACGCTGCAAGAAGGGGCCATAAACGACTGGTGACCTAAAAGAGAGATACACAGCAGTCAGTTTCCGTCCTGAATTTTATAACAGTGAAACATACAGACTGAACTCAATTAATAAAAACTGTGACAAAGTACATTTCTCTAAATACATTAATTTCTCATAAAATGGTTCTATATTTCTGAAATGCATTTTAGGAAGCATGCATTTATATTTTTAGGGCAATATTCAGATGAAGCAGATAAGATTTTAAAAGCTGCTCATAAAAATGATAATTTTTAAAAGTTGAAAAAATTGCGAGAGGCTAAATTTAGATTCAACACCAGAATTCTATTCAAAATTATTCTTGAGTTCCACCCCAAAAGCAGCAATTTCAGGCTAATCAATGTTTATTTCTAATAAGCTGAGAGTTTGGTGTTCATCAGATTTTTGTGGCTTAATTTACTTTGTCTCCAAAAACAGAAACATAGCAAGACTTCCATGTTGGTAGATACAAATGCTGTTCAAAGTACGCTATCTTGTGCCAATAAAAGTGGGTCAAAATTAAATAATGTTAAGTTTGATGACTGGATAGGTTCAAAATTACTACTTTCTTTGAAGTCATTGTATTAAGTTGTAAGGTGTCATTCTGTAATTGTTAATCTCTGTGATTCCTTTTTCGGGGCTTTACATTGTATAGAATGTTATCATAAGTAGTTAACCTGCGGCCAGGTGTTTTGACAATCCAAAATTTGGAAACAAGACCACTTGAAATTAAGACTGTATGGTTGGGCTACACCAAAGGGGTATCTGCAAAGACATGGCCCCTCTAGGAGAGCACGGACAGCCCTCCAGGGCCTGCTGGGAAGGTCCTGGTTGCGGTGTTGTGCCAGGAAAGGTCTGTGAGCTACATGCTAACCCCTTTCCTTTAGACAGTAGTATTCTCAGGCTAAAAAAGAAATGTGAACTTGCCTTCTTCCTCATCTAGAAATCAGGAAGGAAAAAGCAAAGAGAAAAAAGTGATTAGTAGAGAATTGTTAGTCATTCCAGTGCTTAATTTTCAAAAAGCAATCAGAACATTTCAGGACACTGTAAGAGAAGGATTTTTTCCGATTTTAAAAAGAATGGAAAAATTTATTACAAAGTCTAAAAGATAACAATTAAATAGAATCAAGTACTAGCAATAGCCCCTCAGTCCTTTAAAAAGCTGTTTGTAATGCATTACAGTCTCTTGCGGGGCTTGGGGCATTGGTTCTAGGACTCCCATACGTACCAAACTTGAGGATGCTCCCATCCCTTCTATACAATGACAGTATAAGAATGTAAGATGCACACATCCTCCCTACACTTTGACCATCTCTAGATTATTTACAGTACCTAATACAGTGTAAGTACTGTGCAAATAGTTTGCACTGTATTGCTTAGGAAATAATGATGAGAAAAATTTGTACACATTCATGATAGAAGCAATTTTTTTCAAATATTTTCTATCTGTAATTGGTTGACTCTATGATTACGAAACTTGTGGATATGGAGAGCAAACTATATTACACACACATTAATAAATGAATATTTTATATATATATATATATATATATATTTGTTCCATTACATTTTGAACAGATAACTTCTGAAGCAGAAATAGCCCTGTATTTATAAAATATATTAAGTATCAATAGAAACATGTATACATAAATACATGAACATATAAACACACATGTACACACTGTGTGACTCTCTAGATGCAGTCCCTGGATCGAATCACAAACTTGGACAAGGTTACAATTTTTCATTGTATTTTAATCTCTAGTACAGAGATAACATTACACTGCTCATACATTTGTTTTGAGGGAATTGGAATGAGGTACGCATATGTGAAATATTAAGATTGGTGCTAAAGTGTACAGAAATAACTGTTAGGTAACTGGTATCTTTTGTAACTTATATTGTATCTTTATTTCTGTATCTTTGCATTTTAAAACAATCATTCATTTGTTTTAGGTAGATGTGAATCATATTTGTATACATGAAAAACAATCACTTGGCATTTATGGCAGAATTACTTAATTTCACAGCAGGGATCCAGGATAAGCTAATCATTTTTCAGTTGTTAAAATAAATGTGGATGTAAATTGTTACTTAAAGAGGAAAAAAATGAGTAGAAAATAGAACTAAAACATAGGAATTTTGCGTATTTCCTCTAAAGTGAAGATTGAAAAATCTCAGGTATAAGTAAGTGGTAATTTCTAATCATATATAAAAGTTTTAGAATGCATCAGCACCATCACTGCATTAAAAAGTCTTCATAGAGTGTTGAGCACACCACTGCACATTAGTGAGCAGCACTGAATTTGAAGCATTCACTCCTCCCATCCTGCTAAACAACATACAGTAACACCAACGTAACTCTTCTTTCTGTCTTACCACTGCAGACAAATTCTCGTTTCTGAACCTCTGCCACGTTGTGACCTCTCAGGTGTGAAGGCCCCATGCACTGAGTGTACAAGCCAACACGGGGCCTCTGGCGCAGCCAGTCGGAGAGCCAGGCCAGGTGGCAGTCACAGTACAGGTTGTTCGAATGCAGCCGACTAAAGAAGAGGAAAGACGTTCAAAGCAAGAACACAGCAAACAGTTACTTCAAAATTCAAAAAAGTCATCAATAGTAACATACAATTTTTTTTTTTTTTTTTTGCGACACCGGGCATTGAACTCACAAGCTCGTGCCTGCCAGAGCAGGCGCTTAAGGCACTGAGCCAAACTCCCGGCCCTATACATTTATTTTTTAATAGAGGTGAAATTTAGCGAATTCCAATCTAGTTTTTTAAAATGAAACTATCACACAACCACAGAATCAAGACTCTTTTTACTTAAGTTAGGCAAATACTCAGAAGATGCAAGAGGACAATACAATTATTTTGCCCCTATTCATTTGAACAGGTAAAGACAAAATCATCATCTGGGGCAAATCTCTCTGCAGTCCCAACACACAGGGTCAGGGGGAATGGGGTGGAGGAAGTGGGTTGTAGGGGGAGAGGGCAGGTTAATAAATGTTGCTACTCAGTATGAAATATCAGTCAGTCCTGCCGTTATTAGTCTCTACAGAAACTGCTTGCAAGATCTTTTTAGCAGGTCACGTTTTGCTGAACAAGGCAGAATAATAATGCAATATAAAATGGTTTTCTCACACCCCTGTTCTGATTCTCTTCTTCTTTTTGTTTAATCACAGAAAAGGGATTAGCTGCTTTTGGCTCTTGGGAACCTATCCCCAAAGAGCAGAGACTGAAATTAAAAGGCACAAGTGGCTGGGAGTGAAGGAATTAAGTGAGTCCCCTCTATGTTGGCAGAATCCACACAAGAACATGGATTGCTTCCAAGCGGCAAATGGCACTTCTCCATTAATAAAATATCAGACAAATGTATGCACTAAATTAGGTAAATGATTTCAAACTGGCTTTTATGTTTCTCAAACTAAAGAAAGGAACATCCAAAGCTATAAATCAAAGCATCATTCCCAGAATCATCTATGACACTGTAATACCATTTTAGTCCTTTTTAGCTGATGTGCTCAATTCTAACCCAATAACTGTAATGGACAGTAAAACATGGAACTTAGTCCAGATAGATAATTGGACTATAAAAATGTAATTTTTAAGTAGCTATGACACTATAGAGCAATGAACTGACCAAAGCAAGGGAATTTAAAGATGACTGTTTTACATTCTCCTTGAGCCTGTGTATAAGGAATAGATTGTCTTGCATAAAAACCAGAAAGCACAGCATTGAACAAAGGCAAAGCTAGGTGACCTTAGGTTCAATTTGCTTAAAAGTGGCAGTGCCATCCTTTGCAAGCAGTGGTACATTCCACATTGTCCTTTTCTAAATATGTCCATCTAAACTTACCACAATACAGTGACAACCAAGAAGTTGAAATAAAGAAGAAAATAAAAATTTTAAAGATGATTCTTACGATAAACCAGTGCATTTGTGCAAGAAAATAAGAGCCACTGATGATATGTTTTTACAAGATTAAGTGGTTTTATTTTTGCAAAGATTGAAAGCATGATCAATTTTTCTTTAGATGTGTTATGTGCACATACCAACTCCCCATGATGAATGTAAACATGTACTGCAAGCATGTACTAATAAAAATTAGCTAAAGTTAATGGGAAATTTATTCTGTAAAGCATTAAGTGAACTGGGCTATTAATTACATCAGGCTAGTCTCAATCTGATGGTCCCAGCAAAACAAAACTTGATTATCCCTGTATATTTTTAGAATTTCTTTACTTTTAAAAATCATATTCCAAGGGGACTCCAATGACAGATTATATGATTTGATTTTATTGAGAAGAAAACAATTTTGAGATTGGTACTGTAGAATTCATTAAAAAGTAGCAATCTAATTGATTTTTATTGCAGACAGAAATTAAATGTAATATTTTTCTAGTTATATGCTGTTATAAAAGGAGAATTACTTTTGAAAATCCAAACAAAATGTGTTTATCCTGCTTAAAAACACCTCCCTCCAAGAAATTCAGCACTTTGCTTTTGTTTCCAATCATTTCATACATGATTTATGTAATACTATATTTTTCAGGTAAAGGTGATTTCAAAATCCAGTTGCAATGAGATTAACCTCTGAAAATACTCTAGTTATTCCCACCCTAGGATTTAAGGATTATGTTTTCTTCACGAGAAAACAGATAGCTATAGCTAACAGTTTATTAGAGAATCATTTTATTCTCAAAAAATCTTAATGTTCATCACTAACTCCTGAAAAAATATTTTTAAATATACATGCTGACACAACCTTAATTACAGATGCACTAGAGGGTGATGCTGTGATTTTTACATTACAAAGAATGTTAGAGACCAGTGTAGCTTTATTAGGTCTGCTTAGAATACAGTAATAAAATCATAAAGATTTCTCATTTATCATTTCTGACAGTCAATCAACGAGTCTTCTATTTCTTAATGAAATGTGACCTTTACAATAGCTCTAAGTAAATTTTCTATACTTTTTTCTACTGCAAATTTACTTGAATGCATACGATTCAAGTCTTCAAAATTAGAGTTCATTTAATAAAATACCATTTTTTGCATTTTTGTGAGTTATGATTTTCTTCTTTACCCCATAATGAACCTCACAGAGGTCCTGTTCTTTATTTACTAGAAACAGTACTTAAGGAATATACTTAATAAATTAAATTCATCTTTGTTTTATCTTTTAACTACTTACAAAGTCCTTAGTTTAGGCATATGGTTGAAACTTGCAACAGAAAGTCTTGTAATATTGTTATTGTTGAGAGTGCTGTAGAATAAAAAAATAGAAATATTAGATACATCAAAGCACAGACCATTGTTATTTCTTTATATATAGAAAACTTCTTGTGACTCTATTATGTCGAACTGACTACCTGGTAGAGATGGCATAAGGAAAGCACTAGTTTAAACACAAGGTTATAATTTTTGTGTGTATATAAATTTCAATGCATTAAGTTTTATTCAACATTTATAACAAATTTATGACTTTGGTGAGAACAGCACATGTGTAACTTACATTTGATTTTACACACTGGGTACCTGCATGTCTACTTACAGACCTGGTTAAGGAATGAACATGGGACAGTCACTGCCGGAAAAATGGTACAATTTCTTATAGAGGCATTGTGTGTAACTAGCATTCATACACACATGAATTTTTTAAACTGAAATCTCATAAAACAATACAGAATCACTGTTGTTAGGTCTTGGGAGACTGCACTGCTGATTATTCTTTGCTATGGACACTGGCTGCCATTGAAATTTTGGTAGAAAGACTTACCACTGTATTTGGTATGCTCTGTGTGTGCTGCGCAGTATATTAGAAATTTAACTGGTTAGCTGCAATAGGTGTATTGTCCCTTTACTTAGTGCTATGTGGTAGCAATCATGGTTCCCCCAGAGCCAGGAAAGGTGGGTGGTCAGAAGACTCGTGGTGGGAATAAGTAAAACGTTTGTTTGCTTCTCCTGCTTCTTATTTTTCCTCAACAGAAACACTATTAGTTTTATCATTAATAATTATTTTTTAGAGGGGAGAGATTGGGTGAAAGCAAATCTTGAGAACTGGCGTCTTTTAGTTCAAATATCAGGATACATTTAATTGTGTTTGGGAAAAAAATTCATTTTGCTTAAGTACTGAAAAATGCTAGACAACACTCATATAACATGCTCCTATAACAAATGGCTGCCAGTTTTACCCGTCCGCCGTGACAGACTTACTTTTTCTGTGTATTTTAATTCAAACCCCTAAGTTTGTTCTTGTGGCATTCATACACTGCAAAACTAGATAGTAAAGAGAGGCAGTGCATGTTCTAGGTCTCTAGCTGATGTGCCCAACTTTAGTGAGAAGTGTAAATCAATCCTTCAACCTCAGAAAACTTCGTATGGCACAACTGGTACCCATAATGGACATCTGGCCTCAAGTGGCCTCATGAATACATTTTGCTTGGCCTGACCAGACTTGATATACAGGCTGAATTATTTGACCAGTTGTGGGTATCTGAAAACTACGAGGTTGACTTCTACCTTCCCTTGAAAAATCAGGAAAAACAGGAAGACGGTCCATTGGAGCTGAACATTAGCCATGACAACAGAGAATATCACTGCCAGCTTAACAAGTCTCACCATCCACAAACGTCTGTTGTCCATTTCTTACACCCACTGTATTTCTTTGCAGTTAGGCCACTTCCTTTACTTGTGTTCCTGGTCTGGCCACCATAGACAAGTGAATCTGTACAACTTTTTGCAGTACTGGACTTCGCCTGGGCTGCTGACCCTATCTTCCTTGCATCCTTCAGAAATACGCACCCTTGGTCATCATTCCAGTGTACTGTTAATCTCTCTCCCTCATAAAATTACTTTTCAGATTCAGACTTTATTCATGCGTTTGTAAGATAACTCTTGCATGACTTTCTTATTACAACCCAACTTCTCCAAAGGAAAAACAAAATCTCTATAAACCTATTTAATTCTAAATTTTTGAAAGATGCTTAATTCATCCCTCTAGTTGTTTCAATGTCCACAGGGATTTGCTTTCAAATGACCTTTTTTTTACACCTTTAAAATTTATGCTGACTTCATATGGGGAAACTCTTTAGAGTATATGACATTCTAAAATGTGACCTTGAGGATACATTTTTAAAGTAGTTCATATACTACAGATGTGTCAATTTTTAAACTATAATTTCATATATTTCCATGCAAAGGAGTTTCCATTGAGAGATGATGCCTGTATCTATTTTAAATAGTTTCTCAAAATATTAGTTCACATAACGCAACAGAATAAATAATTTCTCTTAGTAGCATTTTACTGAGTATTGATGCTGGTCTATCATATTGGTTCTGAGCCGGGAGTTTGGCTCAGTGGCTTAAGCACCTGTCTGGCAGGCGCGAAGTGGTGAGTTCGATCCCTGGTGCTACAAAAAAAAAAAAAAAAAACATACACAAAAACTCACCATATTGGTTCTGATAGTGACTGAAAGATACATGAAAGTCACAACATTATTTTTGAAATTCATAATGATTAATACTGCGTCAATCTGATATGACTGTATATGTGTGCTTTGGCTGTGGTCAGTTCTTATTTTAAAAAAAACCAGAAAATTACGTACTTACTTATTTGTGAAAATTTCTCCCATATGTAAGTCTATTTATGTACTCAATTTCTAGATTTTTCTTTGTAATAAAAATATATTCTAGTACAAATGACATCTTAGTGTGTAAGTACAAAATGCCAGCCTTTATAGTCATAGAGCACTTTTCGCAGTTAGGTCGTGATTTAGCTGTTCTTGTTCCCTTAGTGTCAAGCAAACAAGCAAGCAGAGAGTGTGCCATTTAATGGGTATGAATCAGTGTGTTTCGGTGCAATGAAATTATGCTCATTCTGTGGATGATGAAAAAACATGTAACGCCAGCAACTGCAGGGACAGAGTTCATTTTTGAGTCTAGTGTCAAAAAATAAACTACTGATACAGATTTCGTTTCCAGTGTCTTCATATTAAGAAACCAAACAATTAAATCTACATCCTGCCAGCCAGAATTCCACAGGAAGTCAGCGCACCATGCACACACTCATGACAAACCGCCTCCCTGTCTCCACCTGCCTGGACTTCTCACTTGGTTTCTTGGACTGGATTTGCTCTCTCTGCCATAGTGTGCATACTGACCTAGCAGATTGTCATCAGTGACTTAGAATAATTATCTTGCCTCTCTGTTTGATCTCAGAAGAGTCACATATTCACAAATTATTCATAGAATTAAAATAAAATAAAAACCTAAAACACAGGAATCTAGAATTTAAAGTGATGTACAAGTTACTGTTCCTTCTTATTTCCACAAAACAAAAAGACACATCTTAAAAAGCCATAATGCTAAAACTAAGCAGATAAATTTTGTCCTGGAGGCATTCTGAGTATAAACATACATACTAGGTAAACTTTTTATGTACTTTACAAGAGATTTCAGTATAAGAAATTTTAGCCTTTTCTGCACATTATCGAATTTTGCCTTTATGTTTCATCAGTTTTTAAAAATTTTTAAAGTGTGAAGATTCAAAAAGCCTCATATATGAAAATAGTATTTCACAGTTTTATGAAATGTTAAATGTAAATGTGAAATGAAAACATTCACATTTCCTTATATCAGGTAAAAACTTAAGTTATTTTCTTCAGCAAACAAGATCTCATCATGATGTATATCTCTTTGGGGTATACACATTGAAGTCCTCAAAAGAGGACTAAAATGTTAACATTTTAGATTTCTATTTTAATACTATGAAAATCATCTTTTTTAGGTATTTTGGGAAGATGACAAACATGTAGACAGTGATAGTATTTTCACACACTTACTACTTGTAAAAATAATGATTTCTGTTGTAGAAAATGTGTAAATAAATAGTTACTCTATTTGTAGATAACATTTCAGTACCTAACACAGTTCTTGGTTCTCTCGCTAATGTTTGTCTGTCTGTCTGTCTGTCTGTCTGTCTGTATCTATTTTGTATAAAAATACATAGCAGATACTCAATGTACATATATATTGAAAAAACTGAATGATTCCATATCTAGTAAGAATTTAAGCTTTTAATTAAAAAGAATAATAAAGTACTTAATTGGAGTTAATTTTGCAGAATATTCAGCAAGTTTTTTATATAATGACTTTCATATCTTTAGTTAAAAATACTTTAGTAACAGATTTGTTGACTTTTTTTGGCTCTGTTTATTGAAATAACCTGTCACGGTCTTTTCACATACAAAGTTTAGTGAACATTGACTATGGTTTGGTATCAGACCACTACCATGAAGTCAAATTTGTATCGTAATTACTTGACTTTGTAGTAGCATCAGTGAGTTTTGTATCTTGAAAGTGACTGTAAGGATACAACACAGAATGTGATCGTATAATAAAATGTGCATGAAAAGCACTTCAAATGTTTTTCCTAAAGAAGTTAGACTACTATCAACAGAAAAATAAGTCATCTTAGTATACTTAGAGAACAGGATATATTTTTATATTTCACAATTTATATCAATAACAATACACATGGTTTTAAAAATAGTGAATGACTCATTACATGGTAAAACTAAAAACATATTCATTTACCAGCAAGAAATTTAAAATCATAGAAAATGCTACTAAAACAAACGATTCAAAGTGAAGGATTCTTCTTTTCAGAATTTTGTTCTGCTCCTGAAACTTAATTTAAAAAGCAATGAAATTCCCTTCTTTCCTTTCAGGAAAATTTGATGATTTCTGGATAACTTTCAACAAATGAACTCAACATTAAAAAACTCCTTCATCTTTAGTTCTGTTTTAGGTTTTTGACCAGGTCATATCAAGGATAATATGGAAGAGATGAAAATAGGTTTATTCAGGAAGGAAATTTGTGAGAACATTTTAAAACCTAAAAATGTAAATCTTTGACTGTAAAAAATAAGTATCCCAGAGCATATATGCGGAAAGAATGCTTCAGCAAGTATAGATTTGATTAAATTTCATTTTACCAAAATTAACTATTTCAATAAAATAATTTTACTAAGCCAAAAGTCAATAGATAAAGATAATGATACACATTGTATTAACTATATTTCTCTTATTATTTTGTTATAAAATTTGTTTTTTCATAAAATAAAGAAAAAGTAAAAAATAAAACAAAACCAAAAAATTCAATAGAGGTTACTTAGTCGTCACTAAGCAATTTTTTAAAGCTATTTCTACCCAGTAAGTAAGAGGATGTCAATTTATAATTCAAGTCTGTGTATTGTACATTACAAATCAGTAGTGATGACTTAAAAATGGACATAATGAGCAGATTGTTATAATGGAAAGATTTAAAAATAACTCTACAAAGACTTTATGTATTCAGCTCCCAGTAAAAAATTACATTTTTAAATGAGAAAATATCTTTCCATTTTATACTAAGTACAGAATACATCAACACATCAGTTACGAAGAAGCATATTTTTTATGTTATTATTCGAACAAAATTGATTTTATCTGAACATTTAGCCATTTGGGGAATTCTCACAAATCCTATGCTTCCTGGGAGCATGCTTTATTATAAGGAGACTATCTGAATGTTTTTTTAAACATGCAACTTTACCTAAATATAAAGACAGGCAGCACACGACTTTGCACATCAATATTTCAACTCTGTACTCTTATTTAAGGTGTCTCTTTTAGAGAATCATTTTGACACACATCCTAGCCCAACAGATAAACCTCCACATTACTATTCTCTAGACACAAAGCTCCTTTTAAATGAATAAGAGAAATAAGCAGTACTCACAGCACTTCCAGGTCCCGGAGAGCCCTAAACGCCCCATCTTCAATACAGCTGATCTGGTTGTAATCCAGCTGCCTGTTAAATAGATTACAAGAATATATATAAAGGAAACGAACAGTAGCAAGGGTAGGTGACAGGAAGACTCCCGAAGGGTCTGTGAAGCTCTGGACCCACTAACTGAAATGCTTTCGCAAGCATACTCATCTGCTTAAGAATGTCAAAAACCATTCCGGCCTCTCTGCGCCGCTACTGAAATCTTTTTGTTCTGAACTGTCTGTGCAAATAGCAGCCCTTGGAAAGCTCCAGTAAATAATAACTGCACCTTATATTAAATGCCATAGGAATGCAATTTCATTACATCAAGAAAAGCTATCCATTAAGAGCTTTCAGCGTCATCTTGCTGAAACAATTTCATTAAGGTAAAGGACTGTAAATCACTTAATGTCACATGCACCCCTCAGTGACCTAACAGAATCCATTTATCAGAGAAGCCCAGCTGCATGTTAATTTCACTATCCTTGGCAAGAAAGAGCATGACTACTTTTAGGTTTTTCTTTTAAAAGCAGTTTTCCTTCCAGAACTCCAAATCAAGAAGGAGAAATGGTAATGCCATAGGCCTCGCTGCTAGTCCCAACCAGGGGCACATTTTAGAAAGTTAGCAATTGTCTTGTAGTAAAGTGCATTATTCTCATAATACAAGTTTTTATCATCACATTCAAGCTCTCCACAATGCATATGTAGCGTTTTTCGGTCAAGAACATTTCAGAATGATACTACTCCAATAAAACATGTTCGTAATTGGCAGAATCTTTTAATGCTATCAAATTTGCCTAATGCAGTCTTCAGATTAACCTGTAAAAGGGTGAGCTGTATGTAAGTATTAAAAAAATTAATGAAACTCCTACTTTTCTCACAGGTATTAATTTTTGCCTTAAACCCTAAGAAATATACAAGTTTACTGTTAAACTACTATATGTATCTATGATACAAAGTTTAAACTTACTACAGTTCTTTCTAAATAATGTAAAATTCAAACAAATGAATCTTCTCCAGCAAGTTAAGTATTCTGTGCTAAAAATTCAAAGGTGGAGGGGAAAAAACAAGATGCTCCAAACTTGGTTGAGTTTGCTTTCTCTACCTTTTGTTTTGGAATTAAAACCTCCATATTTATACTAAAGCACTGCTTGATTGAAATGAACACCTAGGTAATCAAGATTTATCTGTAGTATTCTCTTTTTCCCAAAGAGTTGTTTAAATCTAGTAGCTTGATACTTACAGACATTATTATTCAAGCAAAGAAAAAGTATCTTAATGCTTCACTTGAGATAGAAATGTTTTCTATAATAGGTGAGCTGTCAGCTCTACAGGCACTGCTGAGGGAATGCGGATATATAGGTGTAAGATTAGGATGGTAATACAAACGAATCTTGTCCTTGTATCAAGTTCAGAATTCACCAAAGGGGCTAATTCATATTTGAGGTCTGTTCTTAAAGAACTGTTTAAACATTCTTGTAAAATAGCTGCTTCTCTTATAAGACTGCTGAATAAAAGCGCTATGATTTAATACAGTGACTTTCAGAGGGGCCCATTCAGATTCCTTACTTTAGAAATTATGTGCATAGAGAATGTCTCATGAAATATACATCTCATTTTTAAGAAGGTCTCCTGGGGACACAATCACACACAAGACTACCTTGATGTCATGCAAATGGTATTCTAGGACATGCAATATAAAAACAGGTACACCCCAGAGAAGATACAATTTTATTGCTTTTATAAACTCAGGCTTTCCCCCAAATAATAGCCACCGCTGATGGTACCATAAGAGCCCGAAGCATTCCTGTATGTTGAGAAGTAATGCAAAAGTATAATTTTATTTTATTTTTTCAGCAAAACTTTTAAAGCTTCATGATGTAATATGGCTTCTGTGGTTCCAAGAAAACAAATACATTCTTGAGCACTTTTGATGTTTACAGATTAAGTTCATTTAACAATTAAGTGAACAGCCTTTTTATTTTAAAGTACTAAATATATATCTAGACTACTATTCTCTAACCTTTCCAACAATTTATCAAAGCCATTTAAATTAGTACAATGGCATGGAGTGTTACCCCTGACACACTACAAAAGAGAAATTGTTTCCAGACAAATTGGCAGAATCTTTTAAAGCTATCAAATTTGCCTAATGCAGTCTTCAGGTTAATCTGTAAAAGGGTGAGCTGTATGTTTGCCCACATCGTATTATCCTTAGCTGTCAATGTATAAATCAGTGCTGACACAGCTTCTTCTAAATCATGCATACAATACACAAAGGGTCTGCTCTAGCTTGCCAGAGAGAACTGGAGCAAATCTTGTCCTACAAGGACTGTGAGGCATACTATTACCTTCTTGATAGGAGAAGAAGTCAAAATGTTGCCGGAAACTTCAGTAAATTTCATCTCTCTTTAACATCCTGCACAGTCACGTGCTGCTTTCACTTCTTACCAGAACTCTAAGCTTTATCAGTGCTAAAGCATTCAGGATATTTGTCTTGCACAGGACTAAAGCTTTCCTTAAAAGTTTTCTGAGTTCTAGCAGGTCTCAGTTCACCTACATCTTCTGAGAACAAAGGTATTTCATGAAAGTTACTTACAAGAACAACCAAAATCAAGCGAGTGATTTCTCATCAGTGTGGGGATTTGGGGATTTTCGAAGGTATGTTTTATGGAACCACTAAGCCTGCACGCCTGCAGATAGAAAGTCTCTCCCCACAGACTTCCATTTGTCTGCATACGGCTCACAGTAAACAGTGTCAGAACTGTGCAAACATGTAATTTTTTTCAGGGTTTCTGAATCCTTTTCTGCACCTTGTTTGTCTCACTCTACTCACGTCCTGCTCCACTGCCTTTCAAGCCCTGGGTGCTTGCACTTTCTGTAAACAGAAAAGGATCTGTTCTCAGCCATGCGTTTAGTGACAGGCTGATTTTCTTCAGATGTGATTTCCAGTTGTGCCTTGAAATTATTCTGAATTAAGGAAAGAACAAGAGCAGGTATTTTTCTTTTTTCAATTCTCAAAACAAAACAAAACACACCAAAAAAAC
The DNA here is from genome assembly GCA_004363535.1 of Dasyprocta punctata. NCBI lineage: Eukaryota > Metazoa > Chordata > Mammalia > Rodentia > Dasyproctidae > Dasyprocta > Dasyprocta punctata. Next base: position 35,740 of record RJWM01001944.1, on the reverse strand, counting down.
AACAAGCTTCAACTATTTAGCCAGACACAGGGTAAATGTGTTCATCATCCAGATGATAAAGGCATAGGGTACAACAGGAAAAATTTCAGGGTGCTTTCCTGGTTCAGGGGCAAGGAAGATGGGGTTTTGCTTATTTTCTGTGAGAAACAGCCATCTAGTCTCATGAGTCGTTTCTTTTAGACCTAAAGCCAATCTACTCTAGCACAGACTTCTGTGTTTTCTCTCTTATTTGCCACCTCCCATCATCCCCTTTACCTCTGTCCACATTCTCAATCTCCTCTGCAGCGGATCCCTCATTTTCCTAACATATAAACTTCTGTTTTGGAGTACTGCGTGAATGTTATGAAAATGACAAAGTTAAACATTAACGTTCTATGATTGTCTTTTCAGTGATGGAGGGAAGATCTTTGGATACCTTGGAATAATTTCAGTTGCCAATTGTGATTTTTCCTAGGACCGGCAAACTTAGTCTTAGACAATGCAGTTTGCCAACAAAACCCATACATTAAGCAGTGTTCCTCTCTGCCTCACACACATAGAATTTCTAAACCAGTCTGATTTTCTTAAGCACTAAAGATACTTTAGCCTAGTTTCAGAGTTTGATTTATTCTTGGTATAGGAGACAATATATAATATTTCTAAACATGTCTTAAAAATAGGAATATTAAGTGACAAAAAGATTAATTATTTGCTTAGTTGGCACCTAAAATGAACATCTGAAAATATTACATTCTGTTTATTAAAGTTTTTTAAGAGATTTCCTGTGTTCGTCTTTTAATATTTGGATACAGTACTATGTCTGAATTATCTATATAAATTTTACTTTCTTGTACCTATTTCATTTGATTGTGCTTCTACTCACAGAAAATTCCCATTTCATTGCAGTGCCCAAGTAAAAGATCATATTACCATTTTATTTTCTTCTTTTAAGAGTTAGAGCACATAAAATGTACTGAATTGTGAAACAATGCAGATCATAAAAATCCTTAATATCTAAACCAGGCAGAACCTGTCAATATTCTGACTAAATAATTATAGCATCCTGTAGGTTTGGTTCGTGTTCATAATACTATGGTAAGATGAAAGACTCCCCAAATTCAGTTGATTTAAAACACACTAAAGTGGTCAGAATCAATACAAGGGAATAATAACATTTCACTATTGTAAAGAAACCAGAATCATAGGGGAGAAAAAAAGAACAAATGCCATTAAAGACAATAAAGGATATGGGCACTGTCTCTTTTATTTTTTCTTGGTGTGTGTAAAATTCAAATTAGTGTAAATACCTAAATACACAATTCTTATGTTAATAGATTCTTATTTTACTCTGTGTGTGTGTGTATGTGTGTGTCTTGGTTACTTTTTACTGGTTGCTGAGACAAAACACCTGACACCCAAAATTAGGGAAGGAAAGGTTTATTTAGCTTACAGTTTTTGGAGGTTATAGTCTATAATCAGCTGGCTCCAAGGCAGGGTGGCATGGCACGGGTACAACACTTTAAGGCAGCAGCTGAACAAAAAGCAGCCAGAGTAAAAGGGGGGACGAGGAAGCCTTTTCTCCTCTTTTATATAGTATACGGGACACCCCCCTCCCCCGGTGGGTGTAGCTTTACAAACATCCTTGCCTTCCTTTGCACAGGATAAGAATGTTTACCAAGTAAGACCCCTGGCTCCCTGCTGAGTCTCTCAGCTAAACTTCTGACCTTTTCAAATTGTAACAATGACCAGGTAACTGTGCTCTACACCCCAGGATGTAGAGCTGCTGAGTTATTTGATTAAGCTGCTAGACTTCTCAAGTTGACACAATGTATAAACCGTAGCAGTGTGTGTGGCAAGGGGCACTCGGGATTTCACCCGCAGTGCTCTACTACTGACCTACATCACCAGCCATATTTTGAGACAGAGTCTGGAAGTTCGCCAGGCTGGGCTGGAACCTCCTGTCCTCTTGTATCAGCTTCCAGAGTAGCTGGATTGCAGGCTTGTGCCAGCACAAACCACTACCAACAGATATTTTAAAATAGAAGTCCACATTTTAAATTATAATACATGAGAATATAAAAATTACAAATGGACCCTTATAAGTGCATAGTTTAATATCATTTCAGCAAAAATATAATTTCTCTCAGGGCAGAAGCATGCCAGTGTTAATCTGGACACTGGTGTAGAAAACATGCACCATAAAGACTATTCTGAGGGACCTGAAATAATTCACCTTTGTGGGGAATTTAATCCCTTTACAATCTTTCATTCAATATTTGTTTACTCTTACACATAAGGGATCTCTGTTTTTATTGTAACAGTCTAAAGTTGTACACTTGGGGAAGGAGTACAAGATGGCTCTAATAGAGATTACCATAAATATCTTTCAAAAAACACTGGAGGAAAAACAGTGAAGTTGGCAGTTGGATTCTCCTAATTCTAAGCAAATTAATACAATGTTTAGAAACTGAGTGATCACAACAATGTCTAACATTCACTGAACATGAAGCGTATGGCAGGGCCCAAATTCTCACCATTTTATTATTCTTCACAAGAAATGAATAGGTAAATATTAGCTTTGTTCTTGTTTTAAAGGTGAGGAAATTAGCTCCACAGAGCATCAGTAACTTATACATGGCAAGTATCGGTTATTTTACTAATAGTTTGATTAGAGTTTAGGTGGATGTACTTTCAAATCCCCATTCAAGAGTCTCTGGTCTCTCAAGGAAGAGTTTAGCCGATAGATCCTCCAGAAACAGGACAACATGCTGTTATGTCCCCAGGTATTTTGTCATAGTGCTTATAACGAAGGCACTAAACACTATTTGAATAAGTTAAATTATTTTGAACCACGCAGTGGTGAGATAAACATGATGCTTTATGGAAAGAAATGTGGCATCTTGGTTAAAATTAGTGAGACTATAAATGAAGGTCAAAATTCAATTAATGGCTATTGTAATAGCTCCAAGATACAGTCAGTGTTGGAAAAGCAAAAAATCTAGATGCGTATTGCAACCCACAGGACAACATGGCAGCCACTGAAAGATCATAACATTTCCTACTTTATAAATATATTCACTGGGTTTTCAGTCACTCAGTTTTTCCTATTCTGTTTTGTCTTTATTTAAAAGTATTTCTGAAGATACAGTGTATAAATTACATTTTATAAGAGGCAATGCATCATTGAACAAAAACTGCTTAAGGTCATTTTAAAAATTCAAGGTTTAAAAGGTTTTTGGTAGTTAACTTCATTATAGTTGCTTGGGATTATCACATTCCAGAGGGTGATTTTTCAGATATTTTTATTTTAATACGATACAAGTAGGTAGTAATGAAGAACATATAAAAAGAACTCTTTTACGTCTGTGAAAAATATAAAACAAAATTTCATGACAAAGCATTTAGAGAATAACAATAGTTAATCTAAATGAATTAGAGAGACACACAAGCTTAGATATCACATGGTTTCTCTCATATAAGAAAATAAAACATAGAGATGATATTTACAGGGAGAGGCAGAATAGAGAAGAAAATAGATGATAGAAAAATAGGAAGTAGGGAAAAGTTCAAATGATTCCTCAAAATATCTACTCAACAGTTTCAAAAATATTTCAGTATATGTACTAATTTGTTTCATTTATGCTACTAGCTTTTCTTAGGCTAGAGGATGTTTTTAAAGTGAGTGTAAATGAGGCAGATTACAGAACCACGGACAGTTCCCAAAGTACTGGAAAGGCATCCAGCAAAGTTGATTTTGCCCCTCCTTATATTTAAGTACCAAAGACAACGCCTGATTTTCATTAAAATCTATAGAAACCTGTCTTGTGCATTAAGGGAATGGGGGGTGGCCTTAATAAGAACTCGTGTTCATTTTCTGTGTAACTGGAGAGCCTTATCTACATCTTTGCTCAAGTGGTCTATGCCCTGTGGAAGACCTGTGAAATTTAATCTAAGGCTAAGGAGAGCAGGCCCTATAAAGGAGCAAAACGAACTACACCTCAAAGAGATCTTTAACCTCGGATTTACTAAACCAGTCCATGAAGGAGTTGGGTCACAGTTATAATTTCCATGTGAAAATCAGTGAGTTTTATTATTATGATAAGTATGAAAAGCAAAGGACCAAACATGAAAGCTAATTAAATAAAAGAGATATTTTGTAATTATGACTTAACTTATATGTCTAAGGTAAATGAAACCTTATACTTGTGTGGCAGGTTTTACATGCACTCTTCTCTCTAACCGTTACATATCAAGCCTATTTTATGCAAGCAAACTCTGCTCTTTTATCAACATAAATTATGTAAGTGATAGTGAAGAGAAGTAAGACATTTAAAACAAAAATAATACTACAATTATTTATATGTCTTTCTGTGTATTGTGCTATTTGCGAACTCTTCTATAAAGTTTAATAGATTAATGGAAGAGGAGAAGGAAGAAGGAGGAAGAGGAGTAAGAGAAAAAATAGTGCTGGCATAAAATGAATTTTCTAAGCAGTTTATATAGTTCTGTAACAACATGTAGATTAACTCATTCCTGTTTGTCCAATCTTCTGTTAACAAAATATACATCACAATTTCTTTTCTAAAATATTATCTCCACGCATTTTTGTCTTTCAAATGGTATCGTGACTTACACAGAAAGAACCACGCCAAATCATTCTGTCACTTAAACATTTGTCTTACTACATGTGGAAAAAGAACAACTACAAACATTTTCCTCAATATATTATTTACCAAGTATTATTTTCCCTGGAAAAGGAGGGAAAGAGTCCTACTGGGTGTAGGGTTAATGGAGATGGAGTAAGATTAGCAAATGGGGAAAGGATATATTTATGAATAAGCAAGAAATAATACAGTTTGGTTGGACCATAGAGAATGCTTACACCTAGAACAAAGTAAAAAGAAGAAAAAATGTAGACATGGTTCACTTTACACAACACATAAAAGAGTTCCTATTGAGATTTACTCATTTTAATTATTAATATTTTTAAAGAAGAAAACAATTTCAAAACACGATAATTAGAGGGTAACAATGGTCAATACATTGTGTATTGTTATTTTCAGATCAGTTACTCAGAGCACAAGATATCTACATTCAATAGTCCAAACAATACTAGCACCAACTTTTCTCTTCACTGAACTCAGAGAAATCTGTAATGTAACTATCTTTTTTCTTTCAGCTTCTTACAGTAGGGAGACAATATGATATTTATATATGTGAGTTTGATTTGTTTCACTAATAAGTATGGTAATTAATACTGAACTCAATAAACTAAAAGTGAGGTTATGTTTGTGATTTCAATACAACCAGTAATCTATCTAATTTTAAATTTTACATATTTGTACCAGTATTAGTCTTGTTTAAATCATGGTTTTAGTATAACTGGAAATGCTTTCTTAAAAAGCAAGAGATTTTTGAAATATTTTAGTGCTCATAAAGTATATATTTGAGGCTTAACATCACAAGTATCAGCTATAGAGCAAAATTTAATGTGAATATTTTCAAAAAGATTGAATCAAATGTAAATACTTAATAGATACTTGAAAACAATGTACAACATAATATGCCTCCTTTCAAGATTTGGTTAGAAGGAAGCAAAGGTTTTACTAAATCTTAGTTGAATCTTTTGAATACATATGTAAAGTTTCTAAAGGGAAGTTCTATAAACACCAGTTATCATTTTGGTGAGGCAGCAGTTGGCAATAATACGCTGTCAATACTTTAGTTCATATTTCTTTAGGACTCTAAAATCACAGATATAAATCTTACGCAAAAGTGTCGCCCATGACATCATAAACTATCATTTAGCGATATCTTAATGATCTTGTTATTCTCACATCTCATTTTCTAAAATATCAAGAAAAATAGAGGGGTTTAACTGTAGGTGGAGAAAATAAAGTAACAAAATAAAATGTGGAATAGGAAGAAATTGCTCAAAAGGAAAAGGGAACTAGAGAGGGGAGAAGGGGAAAGGAAGGATGGAAAAGAAAAGATGAGAAAGGAATAAAATGAAAACAGCTTTGTGAACACAGAGGGGAAATGGGTTTGGAAAAAAAGGGACAGGAATGGGGGAAAAAAGAGAAATCAAGATATATCATGTACAGGTACAAATTCCATGTAAGGAATGTGATCATTATGTATACCTAAATTGTATCAATAAACTTAAATAACTAAAATAAATAAATACACAAACAAAAAACCAAAATAAAATGTAATATGTGTTAACCTTGTTAAAAAATTAATAGACATAAGCAAAAAAGTTACTTGAAGGCCTCTCTAGAGATGCTTAAGCACAAGATAAATGCCCATCTGTCTACAACAGTTTCAGTGTGGTTTGCCTGAAGGAAAGGGAATAAAATCTGCTAATTTGCAACATTTCCACAGCATCAATTTCATATTGTCAGGATGTTGCCTTGAGCATATTTAGCCAATCTACAAGATTAAAGCAAGTGCTTCAGTGGAAATCTTGTAATAACTAGAATTTACCATGAACAAGGCCTGATTGCAGAAATCCAATGAACCTGTTAGAATGCCCCAGCCTGGGCTTCAGGACCCTGCTCCACAAAGTGTGGTCTCCCTGCTGCTAATGCAGGTATTTTTCCCATCCAGTCTCATCACAGCAAAACCACGTATTTCTTTTTTATTTTTACATTTTGCGAGTGCATGTTTGCAGTGCATAATGTGCTCCTCCTGGGGAGCCGGAGCATGTACACAACACGTCTTATTTCTTTATTTCATCCCCTTCTTCCCTCCTCCTTCCCTCTTGCACTCCTTGCTTTGTCCTCTTTCCTTCTGAGAAAGCTCCATCTCCATATTTCTTATTATTATCTTTTGCTTTGTCAAGTCCTGATGCAGATAAAGCACATATTCCTCCCCATCCATTCTGTTTCTCTTTCATTGCCTGAATTACTCTGTGCAGGGGCCCTGCCCCATGTGGCAATTTCCAACCTGTAAATACACACCTGGCACAATAAATAGGACGAAACCCTGCTTTTCCTTCTCACTCTGAATGTAAGTGTAGTAATATGAATAGTATTCTGTTGCACCACTATTTGATAATTGATGGTTATCAGTTTATTTAACAATAATGTGAATTAGACTTTAACTCTTAGTTTCAATATATTTTACCAGGTATCTTCTTAAGTGCAAACAAATCTGAACTTCATAACATGCCTCATAAGATGTGACCTCTTTTTTAAAACAAAAACAGTGTGAACTAATTTTTATTCAGGAAATTTCTTTTCATTGCAAAACTATATAGCTAAGACCCTAATAATTAGCTGCACCTATTAATGCATTTTGTTATTTCAATGTTGTTATTGTTGTCCTTTCCACTGTTCTGTGGAAACAATTAGAAAACGGGGAAATTGCTCATTTGATTATCATAGTGCAGCATCCACACAATCTCTTAAGCTTCTTTTATTTTCATTGCAACTTAAAGCTCCAAAGCTGAAATTATGTGAATGTTGTTCTATTCATCTTTCTTACATTGAAATTCTTTTGCTTCTTACCCCTACCATTATTTCAGATTTATGCTGCTTTGCTTTTAAAAACTGGTCACGAAATTTCTCACATCACATACATGTGTGTGTGCACACGCACACACGCACTACACTACACTACACCGCACTTTGTTTTTAATGCTCGATTCAATCTAAACTCTTCAATCAGGCCTGGACCAGCCTTCTTTAAAAATTCTAATTTCTCAACTCAGGATTACCTACTCCTAAATACCAACAAATAATAAAGTCCAATGTTTTTCTTTCCCTTTCTTTAATCTCTATAGTATTTAAAGTCTTTTTAAATAAATCTAGGCCTTGAGTGCATTCATTTTATTCTTTAAAGTATCTTTTCTTTTTCTCTTTTGCAGTTCAGTTCTCATCAACTGATAACAGAATAATCGTATCAATTCCTAATATTACTATATTTTATGCTCTACACTCCAGTCTCCTTACTATACGTTTTTCATAGATAACTTCTAGTGTTTAATTGTTGAATATTCGCAGAATGCAATGCTATACTATGGTTTTATAGCATTTTACTATTTTGTTTTCATATCTTATTTCCTGAATAACCACAATGACCCAACTATACATTCATTTTATGAAATCAAGAACTACACTTAGGTAGATTCAACAATTTGCTCATGTCTACAAATCCCCCAAAATGGCAAAATTCTCTAACACTTTAATACTAAACTTATATATAACAACAGTTTTTAAACTTGAGGAAAGCTAAGCTATGCAAGGGTAAAATGTTCTAAAATATTCATTCCTTATAGCAAATGACTACCATTTCTTTTTTGCTTTAATCTCTAAACTTGTTTCGAAGGTTAATGAAGAAACATATGGAAGACATTCATCATGACTGATCCTACTCCCAAATGTATCCTTAAATATGGGGGAACTTTTCTTGCTGGCTTGGATTCTTCGAACATCTTGATTAAGATGATAAGCCATGTATTTTAAGAATTCAGAGGTAGGCTGGGTGCAATGGCCTCAATCATTAATCCTAGCCACTGGGGATGCTGAGGCAGAAAGATTACAAGTCTGAGGTAAGCCTACGGAACTTAGAAATTGTCTCAAAACAAAACAAAATGGACTAGGGATATAGCTGAGTGATTTGATCATCAGTAACTCACAGAAACACACACACATACACAAAGAACGGAGGGTAATATGCCTGTAAGTTTGCAAATAACGTCCCCTAAGGGTGGTCAACTATAGCCACAGGTTTACATTTACTGTACACAAAGGGAAAGGGAGTAGTGCTACACAGAGGTCTCTATGCTAGTCTAAGTAGACATAATATGGAGACAGTCTTGGCCACCTTACATCACCGACTCAGCTGAGCTTTCCAAGCCCTACCTAGCAAAGATAAAAGGAAAGCAAATGAAATGCTTTTAACTTGAGTGTTCATAAAAATAGAGTCATGATTCTGATGGCTCTATACATTTACACCTACCAACCTGTAGTTTTACATCTTTCACTGTATATTTAGAAAGCACAATGTTATAGAAAATCCATTTATATTTAGAAGAAGATGACGAGGCCAAAATGTCTGGCTTTATAAACAGTTGTCTTCTTTGACAAGGGAAATTGTCCATCTCACTTTTGCTACTGGAAAAATAGCACTGGATCCCACCATGGCAAATTCTGAATATGATAGAATTCTTGAAAAAGTGCCTGCTTCATTACTAGCTAAGAAATACTGGACAGCTGAAAGTGAATCTCAACACACTGCAGCAGTCTTGGCTCCTTATATTCCAAAACATTATATAAGCTAAGCAAAGTATTTTATGTCCTACATTTAGTCAGCTAAAAAGCATACTTTTTCAAGATTAATACAGTATTTTAAAATCTATAAAAGACACATTGACGATACTGAGATTGTCATTGAGATCTTAAATCTTAAATGCACCTTAAGAGCCACAGGCACGCAAAAACAATTCTCTAGGACAAACCAGATTAAAGATTCAGCAAGGAAAACTACAGAAATGCTTTTTTCTTCTTGTAATTTTAAAAGAGGATACACATATATTATATCATCAAAATATGAAGAAAAACATTTGAGAAAATATTCACACAAAGGCATAATTTTCTCAATCTCATTTTTGGTATTTAATAATAATGGTGATTTAAAACCTGTAAAAATGGTAACTCTAGGCTACAAGTATCTTTAACAAGAAATATTATCTACTGTTGTTAGAAAAAAATAGTTTATATTCTGCACTTTAAGTAAAGACTGCTAGTAACTTAAAAAGGAGTGACTGAAATATAGTAGCAGAAAAAGAAAGTGGATTGCAAATATCTCCACCAAACCATTGCATTAGATTTCAAAATATTAGTAGCAAAGTTTGTAGAATGAATCTGATAATGACTTATTTCCAGTTATCTTCTAAATGAAAATCTCTTCAAGTAACAACTTAAAATTTACCATTACAAGGTCTCACAAGCAAGGATAAAGATACTAAGGTTTTCATCCCTTTCTGATGATAAGCTCTTCAAAATAAAAAGAACATAGAAAACATGATAATACACAAAAATAGCGTAAGTTAAAGACTACATACATGTAGATATACATAAATATATACTTACAAATTTTTAATGTCAACTGCCCCACGAAAAGCCTTCCTTGGAATAGCCTGAATTTGGTTTTCACTGAGATCACTAAAAACAATCAAAAAGAAAAAGATAAAGTCATAAAATATTATTTTAGATTTATTTCAACCACAGTGACTGAGAACTGTAAGATACCTGAAAATATCTTCATTAAATGCATAACATTAGACGCAATTTCCCATACATTTGCATGCATGTATTTCCCATACATTAGATGCAATTTCCCATACATTTGTAAGACATTATACTGCTAATCCAAAGATTATACAGTCATTACTCAATGTATGCTTCTAGATCTTTAATTTTATAAGAACTTACAAAATACGATATTCTTAAGAGTTGCACCTATCCTATAAAATAAAAATGATTACTGTTTCTTTCAAACAAATAGTAAATTTTTCATAAGTCAATTTCAGAAGGTTCTGAAGTTTTAGTACTTGAAATTTCTCCAACATCACTGATCTAGCTCCTGACGTAACTAAGAAAGCAACTTAATTCAGCTTCTTAGAAAAGGGTGAGTACAAATTGATAAAACCTGGGCAATGTCATTAAGTTTTCATAGCACTCTAAGTAATCTTGAAAATGGACCATGGCAGCACCAGCCCAACAATAAAACAATGTTTCTGCATGAAATAATAATAGTAGGTTGATTTAAAGCCCTCTTTAAATAATTCTACTATAACCATAAACACAGTGTCTATATTTGCATTTTAATTTAATTGACAAATACATTTTAATCAGAGAAAAAAGCACTCTCTGAGTTGGAGTAAAAAGTTCACAAAAAAAATGCTGATCTCATGAAAAGGATCATTATTTGTCTTTCAAAGAGCTCAGAAGCAATTCTATGAGATGACATATTGTTAGCCTTAATAAATAAGGTACAATTACACATGCACAAAATGCCCCTAAAAATAGAAAAGTTTCTTCTAGTTTTACATAACATGGTCAGATAGCAAAAAACTGAAATATCAAGTCACTAAACTAACAATGATGGTGTTTAAATTATCTTTAAACTCTACAATAACTGATTCGCCCAAAGAAAAATGAAGTTACCAACCATGGGCACATTGCAGATGGAAATACAACCATTTTCCAGGATGTAGAAGCAAACAGGAGACATTAATCCACACCCTATGGCCCTTAGCTGCTCACGACCAGATCAGAGTACATAGTGCCTACTCTTGTAGCCGAGAGAGAGAGAGAGAGAGAGAGGATTGGCAGTATGGAGATTTAATGTGTGGTCTTGACCTCATTAGCACTAAGTATTAAACAACCAAGGTTTGCAGTTATCTCTCAATATCCTCAAGTTCAAATAAAAATATGGTTGCTAAGCAATTTGTAAAGAAATGCTAGTCTACTTAAAGAGAAAGGTTGTTAGCCCTTCCTCCCAAAAAAACCCACATATTTTTTTCAAGAAGTAAATTTACAGTATGTGCTTATGGTGGAGGTACAGCAGCCCTCCATTTCCTAAGCGACGTAACTCATTACTGCTTTCAATAATTTCAGTACATCCCTAGCGGTAGTAAAACTTCATTTCCTTAAAAATTGCTTATTTCTCCAGCTTGTCATTGATTTAGACTGACTTCCTTTTTAAAATTACATTGAGTGAAGAATACTTAGCGATATATATTTAAAAGCCTACGTGGTCTTCAGTGTAAGGCTCTCGGTGCAAGAGCACAGAGAAAGGAAAGACATATGAAAAATCAGAAACTAATAAGAAATGAGGAGGAAGAAAAGATTAAATTCAAACCAATATGAATCTATAATACCCCTTGAAAACAGCAGTATTTACAATGTTCAGTGCCCACCCATTGCATTTTTCTACCTTCTTCTTGGACAAAGAATGCTTTGGGTAACATGTAGGTGAGTAAAAATGGCAGAGATGTTTGCTCCCACCCTTGGCTCCTCACGGTCTCTGCTGATTTCGCACCTCCACAGCTGGAGCCACCTCATTCCCTAACTATAGTCCCCGGTCTGCTCAGCATGGTTTTGTGCCGGAGTCACATTCTCAACTGAGATCTAGTGAGGAAGATGAAGGAGCTGACTTCAGATGGTTCACAGAAATGTCCCCGAGGAAAGCTGAAACACAGGCACAACACCTTTCCTTCTGAGTTTAATTTTAATCCTTCTGATTACCTCTGGCAGAATTACAGGGTATAGAATAACTCTCTTTAGTATTTACCATTCTTTTACTTCTACAAATGTGTGAAAGTATGTCGGCCTCATAGGTCTCGACTCCCTTAAGGTTAGTAATGGTTTATTATTGGAAGAGACAGCTCTGAGAGGATGGAAGACACAGCTCTGAGACCACGCTATGGTATGTGAACACCACTGTAACAGGTGATTTTAGTTATAAATCCCAAACCTCTGCACTTAAGTCTTGTTCACTTAGAGACAAAAATCCTGATCTATTTTCAGGGTACCTACCATATGAGAGAGTTGATTTTTCAGAAAGACTAGCCTATTGCGTTTAATCTATAGTTCCTTTATTCCTCATAAACGTTTTATGAAATAGGCATTGTTATGTCGGTTTTACAGAAAAGGAAATTAAGCATCAGAAATGTCAGGTACTAGTGCTACAGCAAGATGCAGATTATTAAGGGTATAGAAAGTGCACATCAATATTGAGTCAAGATTTAGGAATTTCTAAAATTATAACTAGGATTAGTTAACAAATATTTTATTCTTATGACCTAGAATTTAGGAATGTTTTCCTTTACTTATCCAAGTCTGACTTATGTATGTCTTTTACAAAATGATAAATTTAGACTACATTGAACACTGATTCATATTTTCTATATATATAATCAAGTGGGCTTTAAAATTTCAATCTCAGAGTTTGGGGATGTAGCACACTGTGGTGGAGCGTTTTTCAAACATGTACCTGAATTCGGCCATCAGTACCATACAAAAAAGTTCCAATCTCCATATATTTGTTTAATATATGTAAGGTTTTAATTTTTGTTGAAGAGGTTACAGAGGTGGGTAAAGCTGTCTTCAGGAATTTAAAAATCCAGTAAAAAAGATGAAGCAAGTAACCAAACAGAAAGGTAAGTAAAAAAAAAAAAAAAAAAGTCAAACGAATTATTGAAAGTGAGAAAAGAAAATACTTAGAATTTAAAGAGAGACAATGTGAATGTATTGGGCTAGAAGTACCAGGGTGGTGTGACAGCAGGCAGCAGTGAGGAGGGCAGAGTGGTGGGTGTGAGCAAGGCAGAGGTTCTTAGATACAGTAGCCTGGCATTGGGGAGCAGAACAAATACATGGGGCCAAATATGCAAGTTTGATTAGATAGTATTTGAAATATCAGACATAGGACTTCTACAGCAGATGGAAAAAAGATAATGAGAGCTCAAGGATTATAGCATCATCAGTGAATTACTTACCTAACCTAGGACAACGAATGTGGCATTTCCGCAGTATAAAGACAAAAGAGAGAAAAGACTGAGTGATACCACAGGCACATGAACAACCAAGACGTAGACATGCACTGCATGTGCAGTGGACAAAATAGGGGAGGAGGAGATAAGGGTCACTCTGAAGTTAGATGAGAGGGACTATCAATAATATTTGGAAATCAGAAAAGCAAATAAAAATCTGAATTATGGATTTGATTTTGGAAATTTTTCTTCACAGGTGCAGAATGTGGTATGTACAAGTGGCTGGAAGACAGGAAGCTGGCATATAGTATGACAAGTATGAGTGGTGTCTGAGAAACATGACCAAGAAAATCAGAGAAGGAGTGATCACTGGAGGATTCTTGATGCAGGACACCTTCAAAATAAAAGATCATATTGGAAACTCATAGAAAACTGATTGTGCTCAGTTTATCTCGGACTCCAGTTCTGGGGAAAGGGTTATAGGTGATGATTGGCGGAAATCCAGGGAGAGAAGCACCCTGCCAGAGAAATTAAAAGTATACACTTAGATTTATGTATCGGAGAATAAATTCTAACACTGCCATTTGTTAACCATGGGACCTGGGAAAACTTTCTCTCTATTTCAGTTTCTTCATCTGTAAAATGGGACAATAATAATGCCTGCCTCATGACAAGTTAAGTGAATTCAGTAAGTTCATAGCTTTAAAATGTTCAAAAAGCACCTGTAAATGCAGCATTTCATAAACATGCATGTTACAACTATTCTATTTGGAAACCCTATTATTTGCCCACACATGGATCTGTTCTGCTCCTGAAAGATCACCATAGTCTGTGGGAGACATTATTCATAGTAGTGTAATGTTCTGTGAACTAAATAAATGAATGAAGAAAATGAGTCAGAATTACTAAGTTCGTGTAGGGAACGGATGCAACCAGAGGAGTTTGTAATTATTTTACTAAGCAACTGTGTGCAAAAATGTTTTTTTGGGGGAATAAATGTTTTGATTGAGGTTAATTTTCTAGGAAGATTGGTTTGGAATTTGAATTTAAGCATAGGCTGAGACAGAGGTAGCAGCGGGTGCTGTCTCAGAGTCCGCAGATGGTCAGTGCACAAGGTGAGTATATTTTGGAGAACATTAAGTAATAAATTTGAGAGTCTGCCCCAGTTCCAAATATAAAATCTTCACTGAAAATTAAGGTAAGCATCATCTTAGGCAGAGACTGAGTGCACTTGAGTTTTCTGAGTAAAATAACAAAATGGAAAAAAGTGGAAAAGGTTTTCCAAAGAGAAACACAGTATTGTGGAATTGCGATGAAGATCAGGTGACTAAACTAATTTTGTTAAGGGTTCATTGCAAATGCTCAGGCCTAAAGTAGAATTTGCTGCAGAAATATTAAAATACTGGGCATCCTGAAATGAAAATTGTGGTTTACATTTTGAGAGGATAAGAACATGAAAAAAACTAGCAAAACAGTCCCATTCTGAAGTTAATCACTACAGGAAGATACAAAGGAGAGTGAATGAAAGTGGTTTTAACCAGGAAGGAATTTCTATGCTTTGAGTTGGCACTATTAGAAAAATACAGACTTTCCAGAGCCACATCAGAGAAGTGGCCCTCATGGCAAGTTATGAAACCTTTGAATTCCCTGTTTTAGACCCTCTCTCATTCAACCCTTTCCAAAAATATGTCAGCAGTGTCTCTATTCAAGTTCTTTTCTCTAATTCTCCACTGCATGGTCATTGTTAAGACTCTCTCTCAACATCCATTATCATTTCCATAGATGACTGAGACTCCAATACGATCTCCTTTCCTTGATTTATGATCTCTTCTGATAAATCCCCCAACACACCCATACACGCATACTGGCACTGTCAAATTTATAAAAAAAATACATATCACACTATTTCCTCCTGAAGTTTTCTTCATTTCAGTTAAGGAATACCTTATACTAATTCCTTATAATTGCTCAAACAAGAGTTTGGAGGTCTCACTGATATATAATATTCTTCTATACCTGCATCAAATCCACCAATAAATCCTCTTTATTCAATTTTCAGAACATATCCAGAATTTTATCTATCTGTGTCTCTGCCCCAAGGCCAAAGCCACCTTGGGGAGGAGCTAGAAGTCACAGGGTGCTGGATTTAATGAATAAAATAAAGACATACTATAACTATTGTATTTGACAGAAATTACAGTAAAGGAGGGTAAGTGAAGCAAGATGATCATAAAATATAGCCAGCATTGAAATTTTAAAAGTTACTACAATGAAAGGCCATTAATTGTCCTCAATATTCAAAATACTTCTCCATTATTTGAATATACTTACTCCGTTTTTCTTAGATGTAATAAGATTTTTAAAATGCAAAGATTCACCATATCTTTTGATTACCCCCGTAAAACTCTGAATTATTATGTGGCATTCCATAAATACGCTTTGTTTAAAAAGACAAATACAAAATACTTTTAGTTTAATTCTTTTCTTCACTGTCTCTCTTGTTAATACAATGAAAGCAAATGGGAATTTTAGTTTATCTTCTTTTAGGGAATTACTGAGAAATGACAGACCTTGAGGAAATGTATAGACAGAGTGGCAGGGAAAGAAAAAGTAGTTCTAAAGAAAAAACTCACAAGTCGTGGCAACTTGCTGGATGTATGTGCAAAGGAGAGCGCTGTTGGAGTAAGTCTACGCTTTGAGACCTGATAAGTGAGCAAATCTTGTTACAGACACAATCAAGGGAAATCAGGAGAGAAAACTGAGACTCTAAAAAGACTGTCAGACATTTTCATAACAAGGTAATGAAGGAGATACTGACAGCAATATTTCACAAATTAAAATGCTCATAATATGAGACTAGAACTCAGTAAAGAGATTAGAACCTGAAATACAGATTAAAGAGTATCGAACTACAGTCATACATAGGGGCACCTTCCTGCAATTCCAGTGCTCTGGGTAGTGGAGGCAGGAGGATTGGATTATGAGTTGAATACCACCATTGGCAAGTTAGTTATTTAGTAAGACCATGTTTTTAAAACTTAAAACAAAAAAAGTTTGGGGTTGCAGCTCAGTGCAATTGCTCTGGTTTCAATCCCTAATACTAAAATATAAATTAATAAATCAGTGAAAAAATAATTAAATGTATGTTTTAAAGAGTCTTGTATCATGTTGAGAATTGAATCACACACTGCATATATAAATCTCCTGCTGGGTGACATGCAATGCATTAGCAAGTTTCAAATTTTCAGGATGTTCTCCACAAGAGCAGACGTTAAATATGCTCAAAATTTCAAATATTTGCAAGCGGAAAAATCAGCTATGGTCTTTTTTCACCCTCATGCTTATTCTCTTATTATGCATTTATGTGTTTATTCAAAAACACTTATAAATAGCAGAAGATCTGATATACCCATTGCTTGGTGATAGTTTTTTTCATTATATCTTTATCTACCTATATCAACATCTATATGTATATTGAGAATATTCTAGACAAAAAAAGATTACTGTATAACAAAGAGCACTTGTATGGTGGAAGATATTCATAATGTAAAAATCAGTTAAGGCATTTTAAAGTATACATTCTACTAGCATTAAATACACTTAGCTTGTATACACCTGTCACTATCATTGATCTCTATAATATTATAAGAATTCACCTTTAAAATTTTTTGAAAATTGTAAACCAGGTTACTCCTTTGAAATAAAAATATTCACAATGTGAATAAATTCTATCATCTCTTTATGAAATAGTATGCATTAACTTTGATTCACATTATTAAAGTTTCCAAATAATACTGAAGTCATCAATTAGGGTACCAATTAAAAGTATGTATTCCAGAAAGTAATAACTAATTGGGTAGAACCAGCAAGTAACAGAACATAGTAAAAATATTGTCTATGGCAATAAAAACTCATGAAAGCTTTCCGCTTGTATTTCATGATTTAAGCGCTGATCGGTGTTTTAGGATAAGCCTTATTTCACATCACATCTAAGTACCAGCATAACCACAACAGTCTACCAGCCTCACCTGTGGAATCTGGGAGTGTGGTGGACTGGGATAGATTTGGAAATAGGTTTGCATAAAAATCCTTTGCCCAAGCCACAAAAAACCTAAGTGAGTTCATGATCTTGGCCGAGTTAAGGAGGTTATTTGGGTTATGTCTGGTTTTTCCCAGAGAAACTCCAAACACTGCCAAGCCATGGCCGCCGCGAGAATGGAATGAGCCAGTGGGGTCTGAGGGAAAGCGTGAGGCGCCTCCCATTCCCGCCTCGGCACACACAGGCTCTGGCACCTGTGGGCTTCTGTGCTCCCCTTACATTTCAACTCGGTGCAGCTCAAGTCTTCATCATTTTATTAAAGGGTGGTAAGCAGCACGGACAACTATTAGAAGTTAAAAAATAAAAATAAAAGTGTCTAATCTTCAAAGGCCAGATTAAGAGAATGCAGGCAAACAGACTGATCACAATGCTAAACTGATAAAAATGTTAACATTCACCCTTCTAAAACTTTTCTCTGAAATACCTTCATACATGTGCAGACGCCCTTCCTCAGACTCCTGTAGCAAACTGCTGTCTGCTGATATCACACTGAACTGTAATGATCAGCGTACTTGTTCACGCACCTCCCAACAGCTAAAAGTTCCCTAAGAATAGATTCTGAATAATTCATCATTATTTCTTCATTGTCTAATGCAATGGCTGGTTATGGTCAATAAACATAAATTTAAAGGTACATAAATAATCATAAAATTGGTATTGTAGTTACTGACATTTAGGGTCTTAAAATTATTTATTTAGCAGGTAACTGATATCTTTCTTTGGGAATATTATATGAAAATACAATCTCTGGTCCCTTAATATGATAATGATTATTTTTTCATGATTCAAATGTCTAAAAGTGATACCAAAGTTAAAATGATTGTGTCAGTATAGTTATTACATATTTCAAATGGAAAACAGTCTTCGAACACTTTTATTAAGTCTAAACTATAGATTCAAGTCCAGTTGATGGACTTTAAAATGTTTTAATTCTAAGCTGGGTGTGGTGGCGCACCCCTTTAATCCCAGCACTTGGGAGGCTGAGGTAGGTGGAGCATTGTGGCTGGCCTGAGCTACATAGTGCGACCCTCCCTCAAAAAACTAGGGCTGAGAGTTTGGCTCACAAGAGCCTGTCTGGCAGGCATGAAATTGTGAGTTTGATTCCTGTGCAGCAAAAAAAAAAAAAAAAAAAAGTTTGAATTCTGTGAATTCTGGGTCTAGGAAATATGTGAGTTTCATAATGGAGTTAATAAAACATGGGTATTAACGGGCAGGAGATTATTTCCTGAACACAAACTCCTTGTCTTTGTGTCAAGAACTATAAAACTCATAAATATATATGGTTTTTTTTTATTTTGCTTCATTTCATTTTTTTGCAGCACTGGGGATTGAACTCACAACCTCAGGCCAACCAGGCAGGTGCTTAAATCTCTGAGCCAAACTCCCGGCCCTAAGACTCATATATTGAAACATATGCAAAATCAAGCACTATTTTCTCACCAAAATTTATGCAAAATAGTAAGAAAGATCAATCATGTGCGACTAAATGGCAAATACAAACTCATAATGGCAAGCATGTGTAAGTCAAATAATGGGATAATACAAAATTAGGGTGACACACACAGGAAAAAATAATTTCAAAAGAGGGCAGCAGTGATTTATACCCTAGGGAAAGTCATGGAGATGATGAAGAAAGAAGGGGAAATCTATCAAAGAAGGATGGGGGAATGAAGCACTCATAAGCATAAGCCCATCTGTGAAAGATAAGCCCACGGGATCATCCATAACATAGGTTATTGTGCTTTACAACTAATTAGAAGAAAAGAGAGATTGTGTTGTGTTGGGATTCCAGAAAATCTGAGCAAATGACTAAGGAGTTTTCAGGTAATCTTAATAGTACTAAAGAGATCAGTACTATAAGTACTATGATAGTACTATAAGATATCTTATACCCTAAACAGCTGCTATGAATATAACCATATGCAGTGTGCTGATTATTGTTACTCTCCTATTGACTTCTGTGAAATTGTTTTACTTTAATTTCTTTTCATCTGTTTAAAATAAAATAAATAAATAAATAAATAAAATAAGTAAAAGCAATCAGGCAAGGTGGTGAATGCCTGTAATATCAGCATGTAGGAGGCTGAGGCAGGGGGTTTGCTATAAGTCTGAAGCTAGTCTGGGCTACATAAGAAGTTCAAGACCCAACCGGGCATGGTGGCGCACGCCTTTAATCTCAGCACTCGGGAGGCTGAGGTAGGCGGAGCATTGTGAGTTCGAGGCCGGCTTGGGCTACAACGCGAGTGCAAGGCCGGCCTGAGCTACATAGTGCGACCCTGCCTCAAAAAAACAGGGCCAGGAGTTTGGCTCAGTGCCTTAAGCGCCTGCCCTGGCAAGCGCGAGGTTGTGAGTTCAATCCCCGGTGCCGCAAAAAAAAAAAAAAGAAGTTCAAGACCAGCCTGAACCACATATTGTGACCCTGTCTCAAAACAAAACAAAACAAAAAACAAAACAAAACAAAATAGCAGTAAAGATACTGAATGAAGATTCTTTTTTTGTTTGTTTCTGTTAATATTCTTTTTTGTATTTTATGGAAAAAATAAAATACAATCTCAAAAAAAAATTCAACAACAATAGTTAATACACTGCCCATTGGCATCTTCAAAGTAGTTATTCAAAGTATAGGATACGGGGATAAAACATTCTCCAAACTGTATTAGCACAAACCTTTCTTTTCAATGAACTAAGAAAAACTAGTATAATTATCCTGTATTTTTTTCCTTTTTCCTTTCCTTTTCCCCCACCCTAGTTCCTCTTTCCTTTTGAAAACGATTTCTTCCTGTTTCACAATATGTATTGTGCATTTTGGACCGTATTTACTCTTTCAGTTTCTCGCACAAGAGAGACAATATGATGTTGACACAGATGACTCATTTGTTTTACTTATGAGGATGGTCTCAAGTTGCATCCATTTACCTATAAAAGTCTCAAGTTTGTCCTTCTTTATGGCTGAATAGTACTCCATTATATAAAAACACCACATCATTTTTATCCATTCCTCGGTTGATGTACATTTGCATTGTTTCCAAGATATTGCAGACTGTGCTCTGATAAATATGGGTGCACATATATCACTGTGGTATGATGTTTTAATACTTCCAGGAAGATACCCAGAAGGGGAATAGCTGAGTTGAATGGGATCTCTAATTCTAGTTTTTTGAGGAATTTCTACACTGATTTCTACAGTGGTTGCACCAGTCTACACTCCCACCAACAGTGGAGAAGGCCACTCTAGCATTTGTTATTGGTTGTTTTCTTGATGGTGGCCATTCTTCCTGCCGTGAGGTGGAATCTCAGTGTTGTTTTAATTTGCATCTCTTGTGTGACCAGTGATACTGAACATTTCTTCATGTATTTGTTTGCTGTTTGTACTTCTTCATTTGAGAAGTGCATATTCATCTCAGAGGCCCATTTTTGGACTTTGCCTTTGAATTTTAAATCGTGAAGAGGTAGGTATAGGCAGAGACTTCATGAACAAAGTCCTTACTTCATGGGAAACACTATAAAGAATTAACAACTGGGATCTCTTCTTTTTTTTTTTTTTTTTTTTTTGCGGCTCTGGGGATTGAACTCACAACCTCTCACCTGCCAGGGCAGGCGCTTAAGCCGCTGAGCCAAACTCCCGGCCCTAGTTTTTTTTGAGGTAGGGTCGCACTATATAGCTCAGGCTGGCCTTGCGCTCGCATTGTAGCCCAAGTCAGCCTCGAACTCACAATGCTCCTCCTACCTCAACCTCCTGAGTGCTGGGATTAAAGGCGTGTGCCACCACGCCCGGCTTGGGATCTCTTCTTCTTAAAAAGCTTCCACACATCAAAATAAATCACCAACAGAATGAAAAGACAACCACAGAGTGGGAGAAACTTTTTCGCCAGTCGTCCCACAGACAAAGGACTTCTATCTAGAACATGCAAATAATTGAATGAAGACTCTTTAAAGAGATTTAAGAAAGGTTTTAAGAATCTGCACAAAACTGACTGGAACCCAGCACAGCATTGCTTTTTTTCTCATCACTCCCCATTGCCCATGTCAGTGTGCACACCAATTTTGACTTTATAAAAAGTCAGTATTAACATGTGGACTCATTTCGGATGTTGTAAGTGTTTGGTCTCTCCTGGCAAAACGACTTGAACCTGTAATTCCAAGCAAGGATATTGTGAATTTAAGACCAAAACAGCTAGTACTAGGGTGCTAGCTTACTTAGTGTATTCAAAGCCCTAGATTCAGTACCAAGCGAAAAAAAAAAAAAAAAAAAAAAAAAAAAAAAAAAAAAAAAAAAAAAAAAAAAAAAAAAAAAAAAAAAAAAACTGCCTAGGGTTTGCCTAAAAAGATAGCCAACCAGCACATCTTTCTTCCTTCCAGAATTTACAAACTTTAACAAGAGAGCAAATTCTTCATAATTGTGAAAAAAATGTTCCATAAAATATCAGCTCCCTCTGGAAAAACACCAGCAAACCTACATATGACAAGTAAAATTGGAATACTTTAATTCTTCACAAAAGTGCTCCCCGGAGAGAATGCTTTTCAATAAAATTTAATAGCTTTATTGAGATATAGTTTTTACATCAAAAAGTTCACTATTTAAACTGAATGGTTCAGTGGCTTCTATATTACATATAGTTTTGGGCAATTATCCCAAACTATAAAATGATAAAATTTTCTCTGTCTTGAAACAACTTTTGTACTCATTTGGCACTTTCTCCCCGCAACCCTCCGCAGATTGTAGCACACATCTGTCCTTCATTTAAATATTTAAAATCCCATTGTATACACAGGATACATTTTTCTTATGTATTTCTCAGTTGATGGGTATAACAGACTTTGTAAAGCAGTTTCGAAATCAGTAACTACCTGTGCTAGGTACTAGTATGTTCAGTATGCTCCTTAGCTCTTTGTGGGCACTTTTATATTAGTGTATTATCACTTAGTACAATAACAGTCCAATTATTAGACCACAACTATCGAAGAGCAGCTTCTGTTTTGGACCACTTCAACCTTGTCCGGTATCACGCTTCTCTTAGCAGACTTGTCTGTTCTAGCTCAACTCCTATGAATCAAACCTTTATTTCTTCCCTTCATTTAATATTCATATACCTAGAACAGGCTCCGAAATGCATCGTGTTTGCTTTTGATCACACTAGAGGAATTTGTACCGACTACAGTAAAAGCTCTTGATTTGTTTTGAACTTGGGATAAGCCATTTAAAAAATAGAAGTATTTTTTATCATTGTTTTTCCCACATGTTTATATGATGCTCATACAATGAAATAAACATTAAAATTTATATATATTATTTGAAATGTGTATAAGGCTGTAGGTGAGGCGAGGGAGAGGAGGAAGGAAGCTGGCTATATCCAAACGTGTGGACACAGAAGGTAGTTACATAGATAGCTCTCTTCCTAAGTACTACAGGTAAAAAAGTTCCAGAGCCTTACAAACTAACAATTTCCTTTCTTTCAGATTTCAAAATACTTCATTGATTTTTCATGTTAAAAAAGTTGGTATTACAAATCCTAAAATGGTACTTTTACAAGTGATCTGTGAGGCATTCTCTGACATGTCCTTGTGGGGGCAGGGACATAAAATGAAAATAATTTTCAAATGTATTTATTTTATATACTCCATTTATTTAATTTTTCGACTTCTAAGAAAATAAAGGCTACTTTCAAAAGAATTATTGCTTCTTGAAAGAGAAGCCTGCAGATTTTTAAAAGGTAAAATATAATCTACTGGTGCTGAAATACTGCATCAGCTTTTAACAAAAGAGCCAATACTGCAGCGCTACTATTTTATTGCCTACGACGTATGGTTTCCAGTTGAGTATCCCATTAACCTTAGGCTGCAATGATATCATTTTAATTATATAAATTGAAATGGCAATGTATAATACCTATATCATGTAAAAGTGGGTTTGCTTTATGTGAAAGTGTCTAAACTATCTTTCACTGTGAAGCAATAAATTTGCTTTAGATGGGAAACCTGCCTGTAAATTTAATTACTGGTAATTTTATTTTCCTCCATGGTTTAACCTCTCTCAGAGTCTCACTGAGAAAATCATAAATCTGTATTCCATGGCCTACTTTGGAAACTACTGAGTAAAGATAAATGAGTATTTGCTCAGGTTTTAAGTTTAGAAAAGCAAAGAAATATAAAGGTGGATGTGAAATAATTATGCTAACCTGTAAATGCCATCACAGTGTAAATTCATAATTTCATAAAAAGGATTGTTTTCTTAACAAACTCCTTTGATTCAAATATCTGATCAAATAACACATTTCATGGAGAAGAAGTATTTTCCTATGTTTGAAGATTCAGATAGTTGAGTATGGGGAGGAAAAAAATGAGTTCTACATAAGAAACAGATGTTTGCAATAGTTCGAGGCAAAGAACAGTCTCCTGCACAGAGTAACGGCAGTGGTAGAATATCACAAGGGTAACAGGGCAGGAACTCAGGTAAAACTAGCAAGTGATTTGGGGGTGCAAGAGAGGTGCTCCTCATGAACACCTTCTAGCCTTCTTTACAATTCCTTATTTGACAGCTGTTTCTAAAAGGAGAAAAAGGGAAGCCCAGTTTTGTTTGGTTGAAGTCAGTTTGCTTCTATGTTATTATACCTGGCATGTACCTGGTGAAAACCATCATGGGTCTTCCAGTGAACAACAGAAAGATCAGCTTGGGTTTAAGAACCGTGTCATTCAAAGAACCGTGTCATTCAAACTAGAGCACTGGATTGACATCTGGGCTCTACCTTTTACTAGGTTTGTGACTTGGGCAAGGACTCCATTCTCACCATTCCACACCATCCTCTGTAAAATGATAGGAAAAAAAAAAATACCCGCCTCAGAAGACCAGTGCTTGAAGAAAGCTTGTGCAATGCTTGATGGAGGATGCAGAACAGGACAGAACAAATGCTTCAGATATGCTAGACCTGCTTGCTGTACCTGTGTGCGATTTTGCATGTTTCTGTCTGTTCCCTCCACTTTGAGGTGAACTTGAGGGTTTTATCTTGGATGTGCCATTTATTAGCCCATGACCTTGAGGCAATTACTTTTTTATTTCCTTTTAGACTTCTGTAAATTTCAGTTTCCTAATCTATAAAATTAAGACTAACATTTGGAATGTTTTTCATAGCATTGTTGGGGAAATTATATGACATGTGCAACACATGGCCTCCGCATATTAATAACGTTCAGTAAGTGCTACATAGTCTCATTTTAATGTGAAGATGCATACTGACAGACTTTTGAAAGTGTCATTAAAACTTAGGTAAAATTTTAACATACCAATCATATTTATCAAAACACAATTTAGGACAAAAGATAAAAGGCTTTCTCATGATTAAATATAGTATTTGTGAATTATATTGCTATCATCAATAAATACTTGAAAAAAACAATCCCAGCAAGCTCTGAGTTATATTAACATACACTTTAAATTCAGGAAATTTAAATTCATCATATACAGTATCTGAATTACAAAGAAGCATAAAAGGTTCATAGCCCATATCCGGACGTGTCATAAAATTCTGAAAGTAAAAAGTCATTTTATAATTTTCGAAAGGCAATCTTAAGCTAATGTTTCAATTAAATGCATACACCGTTCTTCATTATGCAGCTGGCAAACAGTTTGAGGGGATTCAAAAGTCACGTTTTTATGATATCATGATTTCTGAAATATATATATGTGAGAGTTAACCACAGACATCAGCTTTTTCTTTTTCTTTTCTTTCTTTTTTTTTTTTTTTTTTTTTTTTTTTTTTGTGGCACCAGGGATCGAACTCACAACCTTATGCCTGCCAGATAGGTGCTTAAGCCACTGAGCCAACATCCCAGCCCTCAGACATCAGCTCTTAAAGGCAACTTCTGGTTCTAAATTTGACGAGTTACCAGGGTTGGCCTTTAGGGATGAGGTCAAGAGGGTACACACCCTGAAATTCCATCACCCCCAATTTCTCCTCTGCAAGAAGAAGCAGTGATCCTGATTTCGGCAATAGGGGGTCACTCCTTGCTGCAAGCTGCCTGCCTCCCCTCAAATACTCCTTCATGCCATCCTACAGATATCACTAAAGCCAGGACAGAAAAATCAAAGAAATGACTCAGATATGCTGAAGTAAGAAAGAAGCAGAGAGAAGAAGTCAGAAAGAAAGGATGATAGGGAGGGGGACAGGAAAGGAAGGGAGTAAGAGGTAAAAATGATAGTGGTGCAGATTCTATCACCAATGACAGAAACAAGACAACTTAGGCCACAGAAGGAAGAAACAGAGCTGGGGAATTTTTAAACTGCTCAGTTTATTCTTTCATATAATTACAAGCAGCATATATTTCCATGGACATTGTTCTAAACGCTTTACATGAATAATCTATCCAGTATGTACAACACTAAGAAGTAGATACTGATATTTCCAACACAGATGAAGAAAAGAAGACTTAGGAAAGCAAAAGAACATGATCAGATCATTTTAAAAGTTTGAGGGAGATGGCATCAAACATAACAGAATCCTTGCTCTCAGGAATCTGAACCTAAAGTGGCACAGGGTGGATCTATCCTGAGTTTGTTAAGATGACTGGAATTTTTCTGAGAAGAAAACACAAAATTATCAAAGCTGGTCATTCATCACACCACTCGTATCGATTTTCTTTGTACTGCTTCTTCATCCGTGACACAAGTCTTGGGATTAGAACATTTCATAGGGGATCCCTTGACTATGTCAGGTTATGCCATTTCAATGAGAGGAAATACACCTTTATCATTTGTAATGTCACTAAAATGTTTTATGTTTGTGCCAGTCGTCAATGGGCATTTTAACTCATCATCCTTTACTGAAAATCTTTTAATAATGTACGTCACAGCACTTCACGGTTCAAGTTGATGGAGAACTGCACTCTAGCACCGACAACCTTCCATTTGCTTAAAGTTCTATTTGGATACCAAAATAAACCCAGACACAATTTTGCTGTGTAAGTCAATCTACTGGCCACTGAATCAATTCTGCCAAACAACTGTTCCAAAAGGGCACTTAAATCAATTTGCTACAAAAGTAATGCATACGATAATATATGCACAAACTATACTTAGCCATTCTACACAGATAATTAACCCCAGCAGACTGAAGGCTCACACTGGAGTGTAGTTCTCAGTCTCAGCACAACTCAGCTACTGATAATCTGAACACATACATGGCCTTTTGTGGAGGATAGCAGAAAAATAACCTATGAAGTATTAATAGTTTTTCTTTTACATGGTTTAAAAAACTATGCACCTTACCCAAATTTAAGCTAACATTTTCTGGTTTATAGTATTTCTTTTAATTGCACTAATGAAACAAAAGAGCTATCTATTTTTAAAAAGTATCTTTATTGACTGATTTTTCTAAAGTCAGTGGATTGATTCCAGAGAAATCATAATCTTAAAATTGAGGGAGAAAGCAGAAGTTTTTATTAGTACCCCTCCCACACAAGAAAGATTTGCACTCTATCCATCCAGAAGTGGGTCTAAGCTCTTGGTAGCAGAACACATGTCAGGAGATGTAGCAGAGATGCACCTGTCCTATGACTGATGAGAAGGACGCAAATCTTGGGGACTTCTGTGCCTCACTTGGACTGCTAGGTGGCTTAGGATAGCAAAGAAAAATTAAATACTTTGGAGACGGTTTAAAAATTTAAACACATCCACGAACTTGCATATCTTAGGCTTCTTACATTTTTTTTGATCTTGCAAACTGTTCCATTTCTGTAAGGATAGACTGTTCTGATACAAACATTGAGGTCTTCTTTAATCTTTTTATTGTGTTACTCAAGTTAACTCCTCCCTACTCTGCTCAAGTAAGTGGATTTAGAGATCAGGAATGACCAAATCATATTGTGTTGTAAAACACTACAGCATCGCTTCAAAATATACGGAAAGGAATATACTTTGAAATCAAATGTCAGATTTACACTGTGGCTTTTCCAAATACACCTATTGAACAAATATCTTAATACAAGCTTTTGTAGTATTCTGACTCACTTTAAGGTTGGTTAAACTTAGAATTAAAAAATCATGTTTGTACAATTTGAATAACTAGCCTTACTCTAAGTAACTGGATCAAAGTTCTCCTTCATCAGAAATATAGCCCGGTGTTGGTGTCCAGTGGAAGATATATTGGAAATTAGAATTTAGTAATTCACACATTTTCTGGCAGTAAAAAAGGGAAAGAATGAGAGACACTTTCATGTCCCCTCTACTTTGCTGATTATCACTGGCTTTTTATGATATTAGAGAGATAGATGTACCATCAGAAATTCAAGTGCAGTAAAATTAAATAGACTAGTACATATCTAAAATGTGGATTTATATTATGAAATTTCTATACATGTCTATTTGCCAGTTTTCCCATAATGAGATGAAGCACCCAGCGTACTCACAATTTAAAGGTGGAGAGATCTATTTAGTTCATAGCTTCATGGGATTCAGTACATATTTACCAAGGTTCAAGGCAAAAAGACCAAGGAGGATGGAACTCAGCTACCTTAGGGCAGCTGGAATGCAGATCAAGAAGGGAAGAACAGGGAGCGAGTTATAACCTCCGAGGACACATCCCGCGTAACACAGGTCTTCCACCTGGGCCCACTCCCTTAAAGCACACTGGTGACGAGCTCATCAGTGGATCAAATCACCGATGAGTATAGTGCTCCCACAATCTAGTCATCTCCAAAAGTCCCGCCTCTGAATCCATGGGACCACTGTAGATCTAAATGTTAACAAGATGAAAATTTCAGCGTGCTCCCTTTTAAATGTCCCACTAAGTAAAGCATAGCCAAATATGAAGTCTCATTCAAACTGTAATTATTTTGAATGCCTGAGTAGGATTTCATGGTCATTCTCCTCTCATGATTGAAGAGGGTAAGCGACACTGTTTTCATTTTACAGATAAAGAGTTAGAAGTCAGGAGAGTCTAATGGTTTGCTACAGACCAAAGTAGAGACATTGAAATACCACAAAGATTCAATGTTATTCAACTGTATTTTCAGTAAGTAAATATTCCAAATCCTGTTTTGGGAAATGAGACAAAAACTTGAACTGTTAATCTTGAAAGCAGAGTAGAAGGCTCCATCCCCACCGTATTAAAAGCTTCTTGACCAAAAGTTAAATTTCACATAGCTTCAATAGGTGTGGTTTTCGATGTGAACACATTAGTTTTCATACGTTTTGTGTCTGTCTTCCTTATAATGTTTCTATTTATAATATCAGTTATTGTTAATTTGGCAATAATTCAGTTAGTACTTATTTTATTGATGTCCTGTTTTTTCCTTTTAAACAAATATAAATAAAAAGTTTCCTTTCTCTAAATCATTATCATCATAATAATAATAATTTGGCTTTTTGAGACAGGGCCTCACTATGTAGTTCAGGCTGGCCTTGAACTCACTTTGTAGCCCAGGATGGCCTTGAATTTACAGCAATCCTCCTGCCTCAGTCTCCCAAGTGCTGGGATTACAGGTGTGTGCCACCATGCCCAGCATCCCTCTCCTTAATTAGAAAACAATACAAGAGAACAAAATATACATTTTTTTCTCTAGCTCCTACATAATATGACTGAATGAAAATACTCAACAATACTTCACAGACAAGTTTCTCAACAAATTAAAATTAGTAAGTAAACGATTAAATTATATTTTTAAAGGCTTCTCTCTAGCTTTCTTTCAGTTCCTGGGCATATATAAAATACTATCTGCACAATAAAATAGTCACTTTATTTAGAAGCAATTACCTTAAATGCTTTTAATTGTTATTAATATGCCAAAAGCAATTAAAGTAATTTTCAAGAGAAGCAGTGAATCTTCATAATTCAATACACAAATCAATAATGGAAGCTCTTCTAACAATGACTGAACTATTCTTTTCCTGCTACTATCAATAAGAAATAGTATTTGAAATTATATTTTGAGTTGTTTTAAATAATTATGGGCATTTGAGTCATAGGAAAGTGAAGATTTAAAATTGGTAAATTCAGTACTAATAAATGAGTGATTAGTATAGTATCAGTTAATGTTCTAGAAAAAGTAGGAAATCGGCTGACTTCTTAAATCTCTCCCAGAAAAACAATGAGCAGCAAGTTAACAGGAGAGACAGATTGGACTAGACATTTTTTGAGTGCAACCGTGACTATGTGGCTAGAGGACTGATAGATCAGCCTATGAAACTTCCCTTTCTTCTTGACATTCTTTTCTCCTCCTTCAGACTAACTCTTTATACCTTCACATTGAAGAAGACTGTGGCTTCCTCTTATGCTCCTGCCACTCCCTTATTTCCCTTCAGATGTTCAGGGAATAAAATGGCTGAGAAGCCTTGTGATTCTCATTTTAATGCTATTGCAAAGCAAGGGCTTCTACATACCTCCGTGCGTGTGTGTGTGTGTGTGTGTGTGCAAGTGAGAAATAAAGACAAAAAAAAAAAAAGAAAAGAAAAGAAAAAAGGAGGGACAGGATGAAAGAAAGAAGGGCTATTTCTGGTTTTACTTATTTTTTCAGGAAAGTGTTCCCTCCACCCAGCCAGATCTTGGCAAACAAAGACTCTGAGCCTCTCTTCTGCACGCCCCTCTCCTACAGAAAACGAACACCTTCTCTTAGCCAAGAGACTGAAGATTGTAATCTATTCCCTTCCAGGAAACATAAGACACAATGCTTTCCTACAGAATTTCCTGCTTGTTAACTTCATCTTCTTTTTCACAAATCAAGAAAGGATGCTGAGCTGGATATGGTGGTTCATGTCTGCCATCTCAACTGCTCAGGAGGCTGAGGCAAGAAGATCAGGAAGCAAAGAGCAACCTAGGTAAAAGAGCCAGACCATGCCTCAATATAAAATTTAAAAAGGGCTGTGAGGGTAGCTTGGTGCTACCTGAATTCAATTCCTTATACTAGAGGAAAAAAAAAATGAATGATGGAATTCAAATAAGAGCAACGCATATAAGCAAACGCTTGGGCAGAATTTTAAAAGTAGCATCTTTTAAGATCACGTTATTTCAGCTGTAATTTAGGATGCACCGTATAACTGAATATTGCAGAGCCCAGGGAGACGCTCTGGCTCTTTTGTTCCTAAGACAGTTGCATCTGCTTGACCCCTTCTCCCGAGCTCGCCAGATGCACGGATCTGTCCTGTCTAGCCTGGCTCCTCACTGACGGTTTCCTCCCCCATCTGACAAGGAAAATTGTTGGCTTCAAAGTTATTCCCAAAGACTTAGGAGTATTTAGTAATAGCCCTAGGAAGTCAGTGTCTTAAAAACAGTGTATGACTAACAGAGAAGGAGAACTGATGCTGTCTATCCAAAAAAGAGCCTTTCAAAGAATACTTCTCTCATCTGCTAACCACTCCGTCTTGTTGAAGCAAGCATTCATCAGAGCTGCTACTCTGAAAATTTCTGTCTTGCCCGCAGTCCCCATATATCACAGCAGCGCAGACTTTGTATCTAACTTTCTGTGCCTCCTTTGTTTGGGGAAAATATTAACAATAAATCTTATCTAAAATTACAATTTGCAAGATAATTTCATCTACATTATTTCATTTGGTACAACAAAGAGAAATTGGGTATAGAATGGATTTTCTGAATATCATCTATTTTGGTAGAGTTGTTTATTTGTTTCCTGTACAGATGGTTAATAATGTAACTAGCTGGTCTTGAATTTAGGATTGTATTTTTCTGCATCTGAAATTTAGGTAGTTCTTTAAATAGATAAATAAACAGAGAGGGGCTTTCTGATAGAGCTTTTTATTTAAAAGTAATATTTTCTTTCATCAGTTTTTAATTTGCAATTCTGAAATTATAAGAACCACACTTTTAAAAGCTGCTTAATGTTGGATAGTAAGGAAAGAAATAACTAGATGGCTAGTTGGAAGACTAATTGTTGGCTTTGCTTGACTCCAGACTTTAGGAAATCTTCAGTACAATTGCAAACATTTTCCCCAATCCCCACCTCTCTCCCGCCCCGCATCGCTCTGCCACTACTGCTGCTTCATTCTTTTTTACTTTGGCATCTATCATCTAACGGGGTGATTTCTCAGAATGCACTCCCCATTTCCAAGTGGAAGTGGCATTCAGGACTGAGGAGAGGCATTAATGTATGGGTAACTTCACGTTGAATTGATTCTTTTCTACTGCAGGGAGCAGAAGAAACCAAGCTCATGGCTGCGTTCGGATGTTAACAATACCCGGCTTTCCTCCAGAGACAGACTGCCTTAAGTGGGCAAACCACTGAGAAAATTCTCATCCGACAACTGTCTCCAAAGAAGGGTCAAAGGAATTAACCCATAGTTAAGGAGGCAAGGGTTTGCTTAAGTGCTTTAAGTACGTAGACAGTTGTGCACAGAGATTCAAGCAGCTGGTTTCTGTCTCTGATGGAGAATGAACAAGAGGACATGTGGCAATGTTATGGTAGGAATGATGACGTTTAGACAAAAAGAAAGACGTCTCCACACTAAGTTTGAAGCATCCGCTGCAGTCCTGGATTTTGCATATTTTGTTTCTTTTAGTTCACTCAACATGCTTAGGGAACTCTTGAGAAGCTGAGGTTAAAGAGTTGCTTTATTTGTCTGAGGCTGCAAGACTAATAAA
Source organism: Dasyprocta punctata (assembly GCA_004363535.1). Lineage (NCBI taxonomy): Eukaryota > Metazoa > Chordata > Mammalia > Rodentia > Dasyproctidae > Dasyprocta > Dasyprocta punctata. The sequence goes on along the minus strand of RJWM01001944.1, from coordinate 3,579 downwards.
TGATAGAACTTGTACTTTCCTAGAACTGAAAAGTCCTTTTCACTACAGTAGTGACTCTCCAATTTTATGCTAGAAGAGGGAACTTAAAACTCTTGGGAACACTAAGGAAAAATGTGGATCTTTTCCTGGAAAAATGTACACACCCACAAGATTATACTCATGCTTTTATCTGGTGCGTAAAATACAGAACCCGAACAAATTCTCTGCCTTCAAGTGTGTTACAGCTCAAAGAATAGCAGAACAAACCTGAGCCCGATCACAGTACACAAATGATAGCCTAGAGAAGAGAGAGAAATGTCTAAAAGACAGACCATGACATACACCCCTTTCAGTGCTCTGATTTCCCATATACTCTTTTAACCATGAGCTTCAATGGGTGTAACTGTAATTTTACTTATCAAAATGCATTTAAATTAAGACATCATTCCTAATAGCTTTCTAAACAGATCCAAACTCACAATAAAAATAATGAATTCTTTAAAATATGTTGCTCAGGTAAGAAGTACTTCCTTGTAAGGTAACTCATTAATAAAAAAGCAAGATTCAAGAAAGAATAGTCTTGAAGCACATTGAATTACTGGAGCAGAAACCAATTTATCATTTTAATAGCAGATAATTTAATAACAAGGTTGGGTGCAGAGCTCTCCCAAGTTAATGACCAAGAGAAGGGTGAGGAGAATGACAGAAACCGATGTGATTGCTAGCAGGATGGAAATTACCTCAATGGAGCTAGCCTCTACTGAATCACTTCTACAGCAGCTGCATTCCATGCACAAGAGATTATGAATCTTGACTCCTATTGTACATCCCCATAAAGGGTCTGATGCTATTGTAAATATAACGTATGGTTTAGGATACATAAAGAGGACACAGTTATACCTCAAAGTATCTGGGAGAGACAAAGACATTGACAAGCACTTTCTCAGATCAGTGCCCTGCAGTATTACATAAAAAATCATGTCTTAGGTGCACCTAACAGTCAGATGGGGGCTGGAATGCTGCAGAAGTCAGAAGCAGACAACTGAGGAAGTAGAAAGCCAAGAGACATTGAAGAATCTTCTCCTAAAAATTAAATTAACAATCCAGCATTGTGTTGTTAAAATGTCACAACAGAAGTGATGTTGGCAATTGAAAACATTTCTCTCATCGGTTCTAAAATGTGTTCCCATTGCTACACTTTTCTAATTTTAATAAGAATACTGTGATGTGGTCAACATGTTCTATGTTTAAGACTTTTCTCAAGGCACAGCTTACACCAAGATTCTAACACAAATGTGTTTGACTTGAGATCCTGGGGGCAAAGACTTCTACCCACAAGAAAAGCTAGCACAACTGCAGTAAAACCCATAAAACAGTGCAGTTTGGATACCACTTAAACTGAGTTTTTCCTGAAACCACTTTTAGGCAAACAGAACAATCAAAATTTTAAAAATAGCACTCTTCTTAGTGTCTTCAGTTTCAATTTCACCCTCAACAGATTCTCCTTTGATGAGCCTGTTTTATCTCTTCCATTTGCCACAATGGCAATAGATGACAATGCTTTACTTTAGTTTTTTCTCTTGATGCTTCCCACTCTATGCTTATTTTCTTGAATCTAGGAAAATAAGCCTGTTCTCTAATTTGTTCCTAGAATATAACTCCTCTGGGAGAAACTTTCTTTCCTTTCGACTTCCATATTTATATACATAAAATAGACAGTAGTCCTTTTCGGGAACCCAAAGGGTAGTGACCTTTGTGAACACATTAACACAGACTTCTTCCAGTATCTGCTTAGTTAGTAACGCTTTTCTCCTTTACAGTCAAAGGATACTGTCTCTGCTCTTCAATTCACCACCCCACATTCTGATTCTTCTGTCCCCCTCAAATCTATCTCCTGTTTCTCTTGCCATCCTGAGTGCTCCATCTCAATCTCACACCTTGTTCCTCTTCTCCAGAGAAACTGTCACATCATAAGCTCTTCAGTATTTAAATGATCTCATCTACTTTCATGATTCAATTATCCTCAAATATTCCAAAAGTAACTGTTCAACACACATTTGCTAATCATGATTATAAAGTCACTCATGGTCTAGCACCAAATTTCATTTTCAGGTTCTTTTCTTAGATTTTCCCCTTTTCTACCAATGTTTGATGACTTGATACTTCAGCTAACGTTCATTAAGTCTGTGATGAATGAGTGAATGACTGATGCACTCTACTGCCTTGAGCTAAAAGTTATCTGCAAGGACCAAAATGCATTTAAAGTTTATGAGAAAATGTATCATTTCCCTGCCTTGTCCCCTAAAGCACTGATCTTTTAAAATTTTAGTCCTTAAGGTTCTGTCCTGTAGAAATGTTTCAAGTCTTCCAAGGAGAAGGGGGGGCTACCTCTCCTGTAGAAAGAAATTTAATACAATCTGTGTTTGCACCCAGTAAAATGTAAGTTGAAACTTTAGTAGCCTCTTTAGGAAAGACCAAAGTGAATCCTTCGTGCCCTCCCCAACATTTCATCTTTTAATAAAAGACTTTCTAATCACCAAAGCTGTGTGTGCAGATGCACAAATAATGAGAACAGCATCCACTGAAAATGTCACTGCATTCCCTGATATATTGCTAGAAAGAACTTGGAGATTTCCTAGACATGAGATGACCTATGAGAAACGAAATCCTATTCAATTCATGTGACTGACTCGAGCTACTGTTAAGCTAGCAGAGCAAGGAAAAGTAGACATTTTTATTTCAAAATATGAATATCAAAATTTTCACTTCCATTTGTTTTATTAAATCATCTCTCATTTGAAGGAAAAAAAAAAAACTCAGTCTCTACCACTTCTACACTCCTTATAACAATACTAAGCAGCTAGGAAAATTCAGTTATCATTTCAATGGAGGAAAAAATTCCATAGTATTAGTAAAGTTTCCTAAAGTTTCTCCTTTACTCTCAGGATAAAGTTCACATTGAATATAAAAATACTGCTGTCTGTCTGTCCTCTCCAACTTATCCCCTGTATCACTGGGCGCCTTCTTAGACACAAACGTGGCCACCTTAGTCCCGCAGTCCAGAGCTCCTACAGTGTGCAGTGTTGTGTTGCCCCTTTATCAATTTCACCACAACTTTATTTAAGTCCCATATCAACAATGAAATGAGACCTCCTCTCTTTCCTGCATTTGGCAGATGTCTCCATTGTCACCATCTTACCTACCTGCCCATCCTTTCCCCCAGAATCCTAAACTCCTCTATACTCCAATGAGTTCAGTTTGCTTCCTCTGTTCTTTTCCTTTGCAGCCTCACTTATAATTGCCTTTGTCTGCTCTCAGGGAATAATCTAAGCACACCCTGATTGGGTCATTTGTTTTGTGATAATGTCATTACATTCTGGTTTTATTAAAATGGATCTTTTAAAAATACATGTTGGTCTCTCTGACCAGGCACAATTAAATCAAGGACATAAAAATTACACACAGAAAGTTTTTGCCAACGAAATACTCTATCAAGTGCGAATAAGATAAATAAGAAGGTTCCAGACTGTTGTAGAGTAGATGGAGTGCTTGATAACTGACAGCCTGACTTGTAAGCAGGTTGAACACACTTTTAAAAAA